>PVIU01004575.1:0-12669 GCA_004026605.1 Ondatra zibethicus
GGGAAGAGTAACTCAGCTGCTAAACACGGGCCCTGATGCCACATGCTGTCCAGAGCCAAGTCTGTAACTTCTATTCAAAACACCCGAGGTGTGCAGATCAAAACCAGAGGCTAGACATGTTCTAGAGAAGGTAGCAAACACCTCAAAGAGACAGAAGAAGGATGCTGGATCACGGACACTGTAGGTGAACGTTCATGTTCCTTCCTCTAAGCCGGTGGTTCTCAACCTTCCAAATGCTGTCACCCCAATACAGTTCCCACGTTGCAGTGACTCCCAACCATAAAATGACTCTGTTTCTGCTTCATCACTGTAATTTTGCTACTGTTATGAATTGTAATGTAAATAACTGTTAAGCAGGATTCTGATCTACGACCCCACAAAGGGGTCCTGACTCACAGGTTGAGAATTGCTGCTAAGGACAGCTCTGGGTGTGGTCCATACAGTATAGAGCAAGGCAGCGTAGCCAGCAATTTCAAGAAGGCTTCTGAGAGGGAAAGAGATGAGGGAGGACTGAACAGAATCCTCAAGACTTAAGGGGAACTATTCTGGTGGGTTCTTTGAGTTTTCCCCCTTTTTTTTTGGTTGTTGTTTTTGTTTTTGTTCTTTGTTTGCTAGTTTGTTTTGTTTCTGGCTCTGTTTTTTGTTGGGGTGGGGTTTTTTGTGAGACGGGGTCTCATTATATAATTCTGTGCAGCACAATTAATAAAAACTCAGAGGCAGATATTGGGGTTCAACCTGAAGATCAGAAAAGCAAAGCAACCAGCCACTGGCTCTTAGCTCAACCTCAGTCCAAAATGGCGATCCTGCCTCCAGGAATCTCAGAATGAGACTGTCTGAAAGCTGTCTCCTCCCATTTTATAATCCTGTTTAGTTTTGGGATTAAGGGCATGTACCACTACCGCCTGGTTTCTATGGCAAACTAGTGTGGCTACTGGGATTAAAGGTGTGTGTCACTGCTGCCTGTTCTGTAAGGCTGGCCAGTGTGGCTGTCTTACTTTTCTGATCCTCAGGCAAGCTTTATTTATTAAAATACAAATAAAATGTCACTACAGCTCTGGTTAGCCTCAAACTCAGACCCACCTACCTCTGCCTCCCAAGTTCTGAGATTCAAAGCTTTTATGCTCGCTCCATCTATTCGGAGCTGAATGCTACAGAACCCTGCCACTCAGAAATGTCAAACACAATAGGGGACAGGAGAGGAGAGATGGCTAAGGCTGCTTTCTCTAGCAGAAGAGCCCACGGAGACAACCCAGCAAGATAGACATCTCTTAACCACTGCTCCATCACCACCAGCTGCATCAGGGCCAGCAGAGAAGAGAAAGCCTAGACTTGGTTCCTTAGTGCGGGCGGGGGGCGGGTGGACAGTCCAGGGTATAAGCCGCTGGCTGTTTGTGTGGCAACATATCTGCTAGGCATGCTGAAGTGGCTGGGCTAGCCCCTGACCACAATGGTTGGTGGACCTTTCCTTTCCAAGTAGAATTTGGAAAAAGCAGAGCTTAGGAGGATGCTGCATAAGGAAATCTTTAACTTTACTTATAAAGTCCCAGACAGATCCCCACCCAGCCCCCAAATGGAACTGGAGAGTGACTAGTTACAAGAGGTTTGGAGTGAACTATAGTGTGGAACATCATTGAAGACGAGGGGGCAGACCAGAAAAGGACTGCATGGGACCTACAAATTAAACTGTCTTTATAATTACTGCCCACAAGTGCAGCAAACACTGCACAGTAAATCTAGACAGAGTCCCTGGCTGTCGAAACAGCATAGCAGGTACTAAATCTAAACAGAGCTGATGGCTGTTAAAATAAATAGAAGATAGCTTTAAATTAGATCAAGCAGGAGCCAGAGTCTCATAACATAATCCATGAAATATATAGGGCAGGATTAAACAGTCACTTGCTATATGACAAACAAGCAAAGTCCTCGTGCAAATAAAAGAAAATTAGCCAACAGAAGTCCATACTGGAAAGACTCGGAGCTCAAATATCCGACAAAGACTTTAAAGCAACCACCATGGAAATTGCAGTCACACTTGAAACAAATGGGGAAAATAAAAAATACCAGCAGGAAGCAAGGAGACATAACAAACTAAGTAGAAATCAGAAAACTGAAAAGACAGTACCTTGAATTTTATAAAAGCCCCTCCTAGATTTTATTTTTGTCACATTGAGTTGGCAAGGTCTGAGAAAGATAAATTTCCCAATCTAAACAACAGAAGACAAACAGAAAGTAAAGTTAATGGGACATGAGGGACCTCCAGGACAATGACAAAAAATGGAACTCTCCAATCATCAAGGTCCAAAGGGGAAGAGAAGAGGTCTGGGGTGAATGGCTAAAGGAATAAAGGCCGGACTGTGTCCAGCTTGGAGGAAATACCCACAAGAAGGCACAAGACAAGCATGAAATCTAAAGACAGAGAATGATCCAAAAATGAGCTAGCTAGAGAGAGCTCATGCTCCACATATTTGGAAATAACCTGGAGGACAGTGACCAGTAGTGTCCTTACTTGAAGCCACGGAGCCCAGAGAGGGAAATGGGACAGGATGCTTCAAACTCTCAAAGGTGGGGGGGGGCACTGACAAGCACACCGTCTCTATTCAGCAAGGCACCAGAAAGGGGGGGGGGGAGAGAGAGAAGGAGGAAGGAAGGAAGGAAGGAAGGAAGGAAGGAAGGAAGGAAGGAAGGAAGGAAGAACAAAATAACCAAACATGACTTCAAACTCCAGAAGGGAAGGAAAACTAACACAGTGGGCAAGCATAGGGCTGAAGGTAACAGAATAACCTTCTAATGAAGCTCTATGGTTGAAATGAAAACCGCATCATATGATATGGTGTTCAACATATTTAAGCTGGGGGAGAGAACTAGAAAACCTAAATGGAAACAAGGTTTGTACATTTCACTATAAGGGGTGACATGTTGGCATCAGTAGATGGTGGTAAAACAATAATCAGGGCAGGAAGGCTGAGACAAAAAGGGACAGAAATTAGAGATCTATAGATAAATCAACATGGAAGCCTGGGAAATATTCTGAGGACTCACAGGAAGGAAGGAGGAACATGGAGCCAGGAACAGCAGAAATGAAAATAACATAAATAAAATGTTAAACCACAGCCCTAAGATGCCAATCACTACTCTTAGTCAAAATACAGCAAATACACCAGTAAACTGCCTACAACCTGGAAGGACAGATTTTTTGAGTGACCCAACTATATATTATCTATAAGAAACTCACTATGTATATATTAATAATAATGGAGGAATGAACACAACATGGTAAAAATAGTACATCTATTAAGCTAATAGCATATTTGACAGCAATGTCTAAAGGGATGACTTCATTAACAGAAGACAAAGTGAGCTTCTGAGCAAAGAAAATGGTGAGGCTTCTGGAGAATAATTCCAAGAACAGGGAGGAATTCTTGATGTGCATGTGCCAAGCAGCAGAACACAAAACCCTTGAGGCTAGAGTTGATTTTTTTTTTTTGAAAGGAAGTATGGCCTTACACTGTAGCGTTATACCAAGGGAGCTCATCGGCTCACTTAGGAACTGGTTGACCATGTTTGAGGCGGTCAAGAAAGCAAGTAAACGATCATAAAAGACACAAATTGGAGATTGGAACTGGCAGGGGCAGAGCCTATGGTGTCCTCTTGTGTGTTCAGCTTTAGAAGTCATGGATTCTCTGTGTTCTCCTTGACCACAAAGTGGGGGTTGCAGGAAGGAGTTTTAGCTTTCTTGGTGTGCTAGGATTCCCTTTATAGGATGGACTACATATGGGCTCACGGTCTGAAGCTTGGATTTCCATTTTCTCATTAGCTCCTCTGAGAAGCACAGTTTCAAATCAGAGATTGTCAATCAACGCATTTGCTAATAGAGCTTCAAAATTATGTGCTAATCCCAGTCTTGTAGAGCAAAACAGAGTTCTGAGTACAGCGAGTACTTCCACATGTCACTTATAAAAAATGCCTATGCCCCGTGTGCCATGCGTCTTTTGAAGTACAAGCCTCCCCTGGTTATTCCTAGAGTGGAAAAACCCTGTGAAAGCTATCTAGGACATCGCTCTGGTGCTGGCGAGGGAAGTTTCTTGGGAGCCAAGGGTTACTCAATACACTCTCTGAGTCCTGGGATGGACATCACAGAGGAGCATCTGACAACATAGAGAAAACCCAATAATGAGGTCAACAGGGCCACCTCCCTGTCCTGTTCCACTCAAGGAACTTGCAGGGCTATACTGAGGAAGAACCCATGGTTGGCTTAGTACAGCATCAGTGTTTCTCGGCACATGCACAGATACGCCTCAGGGTCTTTTCAGTGTGTTTATCAGTAGGACTACGTAATAAACAGTGGTGAATTCATCCCACTGTAGCTTGGGTTCATTGTCCTCTTGTAAGCCTGTTTAGTAATCTTCCAAGTGTCAGGCTCTAAGTACATTGATAGGAACCCACCAGACATCAGCAATTGTAGGCCAGTTGCATAGTGGGAAACACTGAGAGAAACAGACCCTCTCACAAACAGGTCCGAGCAGAGCTTGCTAGAGTGTAGCCACCAGCCACTCCGGGCTTCCCTTTCCTGCTCGGGGCATGGAAATGCTCTCCTGGCTCTGCTGCTGGAAGCCGTTAATGCATCCCAGAAAGTGTTTCTAGAACATTCAGGACAAGTGCTCCTCCTCCAGAGCTGTGAATGGTGATGCCTGCCACATGTTGGGCCTCCCAAGAGTGGGAAGGAGGGTTCCAGGGTCAGGCCAAAGCCATCAGGCTGCCATCAGAGGCGAAGGCCAGGCCCTGTGAAGTGAGATGGCTGTGTGGACCCCCACATACACAATGGGGTCTGGGAGGGTCTGCTTTCCATGAGGGCGCCATGGCTGGAGGGAAGGTTAATTGCAAATGTGCCCCTAACCAGGGCCCCGTGGATGCTTTGCCTTCTCCATGTGAAGTGTTTGCTCTGGAAGGAATTTGGTTTGAGTGTCCACGGGGTATTGGATTAACTTTGCTCTGCCCTCCCCACACACCCCAGTCTCTCCCAATTCGAGCAAATGGTTGCCAACAAATAGGCGATGTCCCCTCCAAGGCAACCATGCTAGTCACACTCAGACTGACTTTTTTCTAGCACCTTCTTTGGTTTTCAGGCCCAGCAAATGTGTGGGTCATCTGCCAAGCTCACAAAGAAAAGCAAGCTTGCAAGAAGAAAGAAGGAATTTGCAGGCCGTGCCTTCACACCAGCCAAACATCCCCATGATGTTATCCTCCTCGTCACCTAGAGTCCTGTCTTCCAGACACACCCAAGTACCAGCAAGTCTTGTTTCCAACCACACTACCTCTCCCTTCATTGGTATAGTCGTTTTGAACTCTAGCGTGTATTGGTCTCTTTCATAGACTACATATTCAGAAGATCCATTTTATAACATGGTTTAAAATAGGCTCCGCCGTGACCCACACCGGTCCTTAGAGCTCCAAGACCTGGAAGCAGAGAAGATGGCGAAGTGGGCAAGGCACTTGCCGCACAAGCAGGACAGTCTGGGTTTGAATTCCTGGAACTCATGCAAAGCCAGGTGCGTCCTCACACGTCTGTAATTCTACAGCAAGATAGGAGGTGGAGTAAAGGAACTTTCTAGAAGTTCTCAGGCCAGCTAACCTGGAGAAACGAAGAACAAAGAGACCCTGCCTCGAACAAGGTAGAAAGCGAAGTCATTTTCTAACACCCACAACCACACGCACAAAACACACAAATAGCATCAATACATACACATAATACAGAGAACAACAAAACTCCCCTCGCTCTGTTGATAACAGTGCCTGATTCTATGTGGATTTGAAGATAACAGAGACGAACATGTCCACACTAAAAGCTTTAGGAGCATGACAGCTGGGCTCTCTAGGGCTACTAGAGGGCTACCTGGGAATAGAGAGAGTCTCGGGAGTAAAGCTGCCTCGTAGCCCATTACTAGAAATGCTGGAACAGCTACCGAGCAATCCAGAGACAAGAGAAGTGGAAAGGGCAATGGAATCCCATCTTACCTTTTAAACAGAGTGTTGCCTTTGTTTATAAAAACAGCCAGGCCAGCAAATGGTGGAGCTGAGCTCCTAAGGATAGGACGCAAGGAAATAGGAGACAGATCGCTCCTCAGTGTGAAAGTACACAGAAAAAGGAAGGGAGGGAAGGAGGGCAGAAGGGAGGGAGGGAAGGAGGGCAGAAGGAAGAGTACCATGAAGAAGCGGGAGAGAACCATCTGCACTAATTCAGAAGAATATAACTAATTGTCAAATACAGTAATTTATAAAAATGTTACATTTCCAAATAGCTTCAGGGTACAAGTGACATTAAGTCTTTCATACAATCCAAAAATTAAAACATCAAGGCCATATCCTCAAAAGAGGAAATAAATCAGAAATCCATAGCAAGACAACTTAATTATTTTGAAAACTTGGAAAATATTCTCTTTTGCCCCACGCTGTCAGCTGTTCAATTTCTGGCCATACGAAAGTCTCTGGGACGCAAAACCTTCCCAACTTGATCTGTGGGGCACAAGAAATTAGATACTTGTGTAAATTAATAACTACAGAGAAAGTGGCTGTCAGGCTAAAGAGATGGCTCAGTGGTTAAGAGCACTCGCTGCTCTTGCAGAAAAAGCACCCACACTGTGAGTCTCACAACCTCCCGTAACTCCAGTTCCAGGGGCTCTGACTCCTGTTGTCTGGCTCTGTGAGCACCTGCCACACGCACCTGCCACACACACACGCGCGCACACACACACACACACACACAAAGAGTAAAAGAAAAAAATAAGCAATTGCCAAAGACACGCTTCCCCAAAACATTCTGTATCTTTTTTTATGTCATTGGTAAGTTCTTTTCAAACTTTCAAGGGATTGGTTGTTTTTCTGCTTCTCAAGCTGAGTGGACAAAAAGGGGAAATGATGAAAAGTTTACTCCCGAGACTCTCTCTATTCCCAGGTAGCCCTCTAGTAGCCCTAGAGAGCCCAGCTATCATGCTCTTGAAGCTTTTAGTGTGGACATGTTCATCTCTGTCACCCTCAGATCCAGATAGAATCAGGCACTGTTATCAACAGAGCCAGGGCGAGGGGACTTTTGTTGTTCTCTGTATGCTGTGTATGCATTTGATGAGGTTAGCAAATCCTTGACACGAAAACCCGAAGCACACAGTGTGAACTAACATCTCTTATGGATTCAGGTGCAGAAACTTTGACTAAAATATTTTCAAGCCAAATCCAACGGAACATTAAACCCACAATACCCCATGGCCAATCATAGCTACTGCCAGGAACGCAAGAAAGATTCAATATTAGAAAAGCTATTAACTTGATTCCATATGTTACAGAAGAGTTAAAAGGGGGTGTGGTTATCTAAACAGCATTGAAGAACTCTGATGAGCAAGCATGCCGAGAACCCCAGTTTTACATGTCCACCACTGGCAACAGGTGGTTCTCTTACAGCTGAGTAGTGGCCTCTCAACATCAGGACTTGTCCTAGAGCCTCGAAGCCAACTGTTGATTGCAACACACACGTGTAAACAGAGAACAGGGTCAATTAATGAGAGAGCCCCCAGGCGGACCATGAGATAAACTGGCTACGTCTTAGCCAGCCACTTGTTCATGAAATCATTTGGACTGGAATGAAACAGAACAGAAAACACAAGAAAAATATCAGGGCAATTGACTCATAAAATGGTGGTGTTTTCTGAAACCTTGTAAGTAACATGCAAAAGTGTTTATGTAGTGATGAGGTCAGAGAGACCTTGCCTCCCATGGGCGATAGCAAAGAATATTAGTCAACAGCGCATTGGACCCAGAGGGCTTAGGTAGGCTGCTCTCTGCATTTTCACTGCTACAGAATTTGTTTGAGCTCAACACTGGGATCATGTGTGAGACAGGCAAAAAGACTCCAAAGCTTCTACCTATCTTGTATGGAAATCTGTCTCATGAAATGAAGCTCAGGCAGATCACAAAGCAAGCCCTGACTGTAACTGTCATCTACTTTTTTCCAAATCTGGCAGCAATAATTTCTGAAAGTCTTGCCCACATAGTGATTAAATGAAGCTCTCTGGACCTCAGTGAAAAATCCCACAGTAATGATAGTAGACTATTTCCAGAAATTATCTAATATTTACTTCTCACCTTTGTCCCATATGTATGATCTCTCAGAGAGGAGCACGCTGAATTGGACTTGGTCACGTGACTCGCCTTGAGCTCAACGAAAGTGTCCTGGATAGCTTCAGTTGCAGCGTGAGGCATGTGGGAAGTGGGAACCTCAATTGAGGGGTTGTCTATATCCGATGGGCCTGTGGTTGTGTCTGTGAGCCAGTTTCTTGGTTGTTAACTGATTTAGAAGGAGCCAGCCTATTGTTGGGAGGTACCATGCCTTGTCAGGTGGGACTGGGCTGTGTAGGAAAGTTAGCTGAACCAGTCAGTAAAAACCGTGATCTCTATGATCTCTGCTTCAGTTCTGCCTCCAGGTTCCTGCCTTGAGTTCCTGCCCTGATCTTCCTCTGTTATGAACTACTGGAAGTGTCAGATGAGATAAACACTTTTGCACCCACGCTGCTTTTTATCAGTGTTTTCCCACAGCCTTGGAAAGCAGACTAGGCCGATAGGTGAGGACCCTTTCCTAGTCCCACCTTTCCCTGCAGTTATGGGGCATCCGCAGAAATGGCATTCACGGGAGCCTGAAAGACCAGTGTGCATTCCCGTCAACACCAAGAAATGAACATTCTCTGGCCTGCCTCCTGGTCCAAAGAGAGGAGGTGCATGAAGAAAAGTTCCACTACAAAAGAAGAGGGAGGAGAAGAAGAAAGTCCATCAGCACAGAACCCTGACAAAATCAATATGCCCAGATGTTTCTAAATAGAAAGAAAGAAAACAAAAATGCAGCCATCATGACTCAGATTTGAAATATTCCCTAAGGCTCTTGTATTGAAGCCTTGGTCACCAGACAGCCATTCAGAGGTGGGGCTTTCTGAAAACTATCGGATCATGGGGTCTCTTAGTGCATCAGTGTGGTAACATATTAATTACAAATTAAATATAAATTACAAATCTATTAATATATTAAATTTGGTGCCATTATTGGGAATCGATGAATCGTTAGGAGGTGGGGCCTAACTGAAGAAAGTAGGTCACTGGGGACACATCCTGGAAGCCTTTATCTTGTTCATCCCACCCAACCCAGCTGCCTGGTCACCATGAGGTGATCAGCCTCTTCTGCCACATGTCCCCACCACCACCATAGCTATCCTACTTCACCTCATGTCCAAGGCAACGAAGCCATCTGACCTTGAACTAAAAGCCTCTAAAACCACGAGGCAGCGTACACCTCTCCTTGATTTTCTTTTCTGCGCGTTCACGTGTTTCCTTCATTCTCAGCAATAAAGACATGAAAAGAATTCCTAATCTAACCTATTAAGAAAAGACAGCGTTCCCTCCCAGCCCTGTCCCTTCCATCCATCCCAGCCTCAAGCAGTGTCCCTCAGTGGCAGACCGTAGTATACACCGAGCCAAAAGAAACTGCCACAAGGGCTCCCCTCCCAGCCAATGAACCTTGTCATTTTTTGGCTTCCATCTGGGGCCTCTCTGGAGGCACTGACCGCTTCTTCCAAGAACCACTCCAGGTTCCCAATTTCACCAAATAATTGACAAACCTGGACTTATCAGATGTCCAAGAAGGAAGAGAGGCCTTGCCACAGGAGGCTAAGCATGCTAAAGTGGCCACAGCTTTCCAAGTATGTATTAGCACAGGAGGCAGCTGGGAGATTAAATAATTGAACAGATTCTGAAATGTTTCGATATTGAAAAAGAAAATAAGACCAGAAGGAAACTCAGGTCTGCATGTATTTCCTCTCAACATGATATTAATTCTGAATAGGATGCAAAGGCAGGGAGTTCGAATGAGAGTCTTAGGAAAAGTTTCAATGTTGGTACACCAAAACCATGCATAAAAATATAATACACCATGACCACAGCAACTCTTATAAAGGAAAAACACTTAACCATTATCATCATGGTGGCATTCGGGCAGACATGATGCAGGCTACATCTTGATCAGGAAGCAACAGGGAATGGGCTGAGACACTGGGTGTGGCTTGAGCATACATGAGACCTCTACAGTAGCTGACTTCCTCCAACAAGGCCACACCCACTCCAAAGCCACACCTCCTAACAGCACCACTCCCTTTGGGGTCCATTTTCTCTTAAACCACCACAAATGGCAACATTGGGACACTATTTGCAATATGTAAATGATAAAGAACTAATCTTCTTTGCTCATGAAGAATACTTACAAAATGATAATACTTAGAAATTGATTTTCCATTTCAAATGTCATATGAGTGCTGCATATAAATCTGTATATGCGCACGTGTGTGCATGTAGATCGAGGCCAGAGATCAACATTAGCGTCTTCCTCAATTATTCTCCATCTTAATTTTTGAGACATGGTCTCTCATTAAACCTGGAATCCACCAAATGGGCAAGACGAGCCGGCCGGTGAACTTCAGGGATCCTTGTGTCCCCACTCACCCTGCTGGATGCCGGGATTACAAATGCCTGACTCCATGCTCATCTTTATATGTGGGGGCTGGAAACCTGAACTCAGCTCTTGTGCTTGAACAGCAAGGACTTCATCCATTGAGCCACCCCCCTGGCCCCATGTTTCTAATGCATTAAAGAAAAAATACATAAAAGCAATAATACAAAAGGTCCAAAAGGGTTTTGTTTTGTTTTTTGGTTGGTTTTTTTTTTTTTTTTGGTTTTTGTTTGTTTGTTTTCCAAGACAGGGTTTCTCTGTAGCTTTGGAGCCTGTCCTGGAACTCACTCTGTAGACCAGGCTGGCCTCGAACTCTCAGAGATCTGCTTGTCTCTCCCTCCTGAGTGTTGGGATTAAAGGCGTGAGCCACCACCACCATCCAGCCCAAAAGTATTTTTAAGAATAGCTCACTAGCCGGGTGGTGGTGGCACACAACTTTAATCCCAGCACTTGGGATGTCGTCTTCTCATGTGTTTGAGAGTATTTATATGAATGTGTGTGTGCACGCGCCTGTGCACATATGTGTTCATCCCTGTGGAAGCCAGAAGTTAATCTGGAGTATTGTTGCTCAGGCATTGTTCACACGCCCTCTTTTTATTTTGAAAAAGGGTTTCTCACTGGCCTAGGGCTGTTCAAACAGTCTAGGCTGGCAAGCCAGTCCCAGGGATCTGCCTGTCTCCCCATGCCTAGAGCTGGGGGGACTGCAGGCATACTCTGTCATGCCCGACATTTTTATGTGGGTTCTGAGGGTGAAGCCCAGGCCCTCATGAGTGCTGTGTATAGCAAAGCACTTGCCAACTAAGCCATCTCTCCAGTCCATTATCGCTTCTTTAAATAAGCATATACGCTAATATTCCAGGGTCAGAGATGTGTACAGGGAACTCCTAAGAAGTTGGTACAATTCAGGCCAACTCGGTTTAACCTTTGTCCTTGCCTGCACTTCTCACATTTCCACCCTGAGTTCTAGTTCTGTTGCCTTTAACCTGAAACATACACACGCACGCACACACACACACACACATGCACACTCACATGCACACACATGCACACATGCATACACATGCGCACACACATGTACATACAAAGCACACACATGAACACATGCGTGCGCACACATGCATGCACACACGCACACAGGTAAGTTTAAAAGAGAGGACTTTACTAAGCTGTAAATTACTTTTATTAATACAATAGCTCGTCCTCCTGATTTTAAAAGCACTTGCAAAGGAAAATTCTATCAAGTGATTAAATAAATACTTGGAGAACAAATGGGTTTCTGCGAATTTGGCCACAATGATTTATAGCATACATTGGCTGGAGCTATTCAGCACTGACAAATTCCAGGAAGTAATTGCATAAAATACTTGGAGAGGAAATTGCTTTATGCTTCCATGCTATTTCTGGAAATTAGCATCTTTGTAAAAATAAACCAAGAGTAATCACAATCGTAAACCCTGAACTGTGACTTCCAGGCTGCTAGGCTTAAGCTTTTGAGACCATCAGGGACAGTGAGAGAACACGGACTGTTAATGTGCCCCTGTTATAAAACAATTACATACAGCCGTGGCTCCCTTCTTCCCCTTGTATCTTCACCGTCTTGCTTTCTTTTGGAAGCATCCCATGTGGAGTTCAGATATGCTGATGTGCAGTTTGTGGAGAAAACCTCCTTGTCATTCTGTTTACCTCCCAGGAACTATTACGTAACCCGTGTTCAGCATCTCCACCTTCTCCGAGCCCCATCAGCCCCTCAAACCTAGTCCTTCGAAGTGAACCGGACATTTCCCAGGATCAAGGCGAACTTTCAAGTCCTTGTCCTAAGCCTAATTCAAAGCCTGAGAGGATTTTCAATTTTTCTATTTCTCTCAAATCCACTTCATCTCTTACCATGTTCTGTCCCCCTCTAGGGGGTTCTTAAAAGTTCTGGCATTCACTTCATCTTGTTGACAATTAGTCCCCTCCACCTCCACAGCCTAGGACCACAGTGCCAGGAACCTCTCAGGCATCCTCTGCTCCAGCAAGTCCCCAGTGAGTCCCCAGCAGCCCCACCAAGTCCTGATAGTGCTCCCTGCCACCTGCTCGATATTCCAGCTGCTTAGAATGCTCTTCCAGCTCCTCCTCACGGCAGCCACAAACTG
>PVIU01004575.1:12769-88168 GCA_004026605.1 Ondatra zibethicus
GGGGGGAGGGGCTAGAGCATGAACATGAACAGCTGGGGCTGAGGCGATGTGAGTAGATGCTTCCTGTGCAAGCATGAGAACCTTCCTTCAGAGCCTCAGCCCCCACGAGAAGAACTGGCTGAGGCAGGGCAAGCTTACAATCCCAGTCCTGGGAAGGTGGAGACAAGGGGGGATCCCTGGCCTGCCAGTCTATCCAATCAGCAACCTCCAAATACAGTGGGAACCCCTGTCTCTGAAAATAAGGTGTAGAGTAATTGAAGAGGACACCTGATGTCAACCTCTGGGACACACACACACACACACACACACACACACACACACACACAGCACCTACAGAGAGTGGGGACAAAACAAACCATGGATGTACATTTGTGCGTTTATAGTTCTATTAGTTATAACCTGAAATGAGCTTTTATGAACTGAAATCCAGGTTCTGAAGACTCCATGAGAGAAGCCATTCTCTGCCTCTCCTGTCTTCTAGATGTTTCCAGCACCCCTCAACTCCTGGCTGCATTACTCTTCCAGTTCCCTTGGTGGCCTCTTCTACTTCCTCTGCCTCTACTTTATCCTGGCCCCATTTATGAGAAGCGCTGGGTCAGCCTCCCCAATCTCAACATCTTTACCTGCACGGCCAAGTCCTTTTGTCCTGTACAGAACATTGACGGGTTCCGGGAACCCAACATGAACATACTTTGGGAGCCATTATTCAGCCTACCACACTTCCCAGAGGTTTCTATACCCTAGACCCAGTGGGTCCTTCGATATTATATTGATTAAAACAATAAAGGCTTGGGGTGGCGGAGCAACTGTTGTCTTCGCTAGGAAAATCAGGTGCTAAGGAAAGACCCAAAGCAACAGCAAGCTCCCAGAGCCTAACAGGCACGAAGGGGAGGGAGGGTCCTACTGCTTGAGTGGGAGGAGCCTTCAGCTTCACTTGGTCAAGCCCAGTAACTTGTAGCCAGCAATTCTAAGAGTTCACATTTTCCATGGCTTAAGAAGGAGAATCTCGTTTTTATTAATTAGCTGAAGCACCCTAGACAGCTGAAATGCCCTTACAGCTCAGCCCCACACATCTATTCGCCTCCTACTCACCACCTGGTAGCCTACTTACAAGGGGAGCGAAACTGAGGGCCACCTTCAGTCCCATCCCAACATTAAAATCATAATACAGATGGACAACTTCTTACAAAGCTCAAATGAGCCTAGCGGAAATACCAGAGGCAGCTCTGTCCACTTCTGCAAGAACCTCCTTGGAGATCAGCCCCTACCTAGAACAGTTTGCCGCTTCTCTCCTTGGCTCATGTCTCTTGGGCGCCCCCTACAGCTCCATGGCCGAATATGCAGGCACAATGCTAATTTCAAATCTTTAACAAGCAGCCCATGTTAGAGTTGATATTCATTGCCCACATCCTTGCTTTGTTCCCCATTTTCCATGTCGCCATGTATTGCCTCCTGAAAACAGCTCTAAGTGGTGGGCACTGCTGTGAGACACTCTCTACAAGTGTGGGGACAAAATGGGATGCACAGATGAGTGACCCAGCCATACATACAGTGGTGGCGATGGGATTCCAGCAGTGGGTGGCATGGATGACTGAGACTGCTGCCCGGGAATCGTATGTCATGCCCTTCCATGTGCACTACACTGATCATGGAAACAGCGCTGCCACGGGCACACAGAGAAATCCAAAGAGATCACTGAGTGATTCAAGCTGGGCAAACGCTCCCTTAGAACAGAAGACAGCAGAAAGACTCAAAGCACACAGAGACGGTATAGAGGGGAAAGGGACAGAGAAAAATATTCTGTCTTGGAGGCTCAGTCCCCTTGACCAGGAAGTCTAGATCCTTCGATGAGATGGAAAAGTAAACCATCTTGCTTTTATAACAACACTGCACCATGCTGTCCAGAGAAACCCTAAGCCATGCCTTCCAACCATAACTTTTTTAAGGTTTATTTTATTTTAAATTATATGTATGGGGGGGTGCACGCGTGCGCACACATGACTGCAGTTGCTCCTGGAAAGCAGAAGAGGGCGTCAGATCCTCAGGAGGTGACAGTTACCCCAGGTTCCAGGAATTGAAAACTCAGTTCTCTGCAAGGATAGCAGAGATCTTGACCACTGAACTTCTCTCCATCCTCTTAGCCTTTGTTCTAACAAAATATATCCACTTAAAATATGGTGACAGAGGAGCACTGTAAAATGGGATAAAGGGGATGATGTCCCTCACTAACCAGTTGTGTATACGCCACAGAATTGATGGAGTACTGAAAAGGGCTTAAAGGCAGTAAATCCGAGAGAATATGGCAAGGCGCAGGGGCCTCTGCTTCATTTACCAGGAGTATAGATTTTCACCCATGCCTGCATGCTTGTTTAACAGACTTAAGCCCTTAAGTACTAGGCTGTCTGCTAAGACCATGAGGGCGCACAGACCACAGCCAGCAGTGAAATCCTCAGGGAAGTGTTGTCTTGTTCTAAGTCACATAAGACATTGCACGGGATTAGCAGCCACCCTCAGGACACGGTATTAACCGAAATGTTCCCTGCATTTGTAGGTCAGGGCCCACACACTTTCTTGGCTGAATCCAGCTGCAAACATATTTGTCTGGATTTCACTTTGTTATAAACCAAAGGGTTGTAGAAGAAACCTGGATGTTCCAGCTATCCTGAAACAGAAGAAGGCCCAGCAATCCTGGGCTTGCATTCCAACTTAGCAATGACAAACCAGAGGGGAGCGGGGCCGTTCTTATGAAGGGAAACCAAGTTCTAGCTCTCGCCATCTCTACCGCTCCCTACTGTCTCTTCAGCAATGCCAGCTGCTCTCCTTTGAGTTTGCCAAGCAGACAAATAACTACGCAATCTATGAGCTCAGTTTCTCAGGCTGGGTGAAAAAGACAGGAGTCTAGAGCAGGTTCTCAACCTGTGGTTCATGACCCTCTAGGGGCGTTGAATGACCCTTTCACAGGCATCAACTGAGACCATCGGAAAACACAGATACTTACATTACAATGCATAACAGTAGCAAAATTACAGTTACAAAAGAGCAACGAAAATAATTTTATGATCTGGGATCACCACAACATGAGGAACTGTATTAAAGGGTCACCGCGGTCGGAAGACTGAGATCCAGCGGCCTTGAGAGAGGACCGCACAATAGTGGGCTGTGTTAACGGAGTAAATCCAGAATACTCACTTAGTGGCTAAGCTAGTGTAGATATCAGTCTCTTCCTGATCTCTAACCGTGTAGCCTCGCCTGGGCTCATGCACACAGCCACCGTAGGCAGAAAAGACAGGGTTCACCCAAGCCCCAAGTCGCAAGTGGTACATGGGCCCGCAGTGGTATCAAGTTCCTGGTCTTTGAATGATGCCTACAGAGGCACCAGCCACAACACTACCTGCACGAGATTCTCTAACGCAGTGTTAACACTGGTCCTATTAACATCTTACACAGTCTGGAATCATATTACTATGCAATGACAGGCACGCCCCCGCGTTCTCAGTGTCCCCCATCCTGTTACCTGCAGATGACCGGGGAACATAAAGATCACCCACGCCAGCAGCCACCGGGATCCTGTCCAGGAAGTCATAGGGTCCAATATCCTAGAAGCCTCCCTCACAGCCTACAGAAAAGAAAAACAGAAAAGGCCTAATTTCCAACCAGCTCTGGCTCCAGAGATAGTCTGTGAGCTGAGAGACCAATCGGAGGGCCGAGACCCTGAAGCCAGGCAGTGTCTCTGGAAGGTTTGTGTTGGCCCAGGATGGAACTGCCTGCTGCAGAATGGAGACAATATGGAGCTCCCTTCAGGATGAGCCCTCCAAGATTGGGGAGAATGCAGGAACTGTCCCCCATCCCCGCCCCCCCCCACGTCAGCTACTCATGCTCCCAGCGCTCCAGAAGTCGAGACACCCCTGCACCAGCCACCTCCCAGCCTGTTTGTCAGCACCAGGGTGTGGCTTTTGGTGTTGTCTCGGGAAGCCAACCTACAGCCAAGGGTTCGGGCACCTGCCAGCTTAGGCTCCTCGAGGCAAAAATGAGTCTAAAGCCACCTAAACTAGACCAGAGAGGGGAAGGAACCTGCCTAAGGTCACACAGCAAAACAGTGAATCTCGGAGTGGAACACAGATCAGATAGGTTGAGGCATTTCTCACTAAACATACAATGCCCTCTGCTTCCAAGCCTGTGGCTAAAAGAGCTGGGGTGGGGGAGGACAGTCCTGCAGAGTGTAGTCTCTTAAAGGTGAGGAAGGACTAAGCCCAGGAGGGAGATGGGAACTTTTTTTTTTCTCCCAGTGTGTTTTCCTGTCAATTTATAGAGAACTGAGTTTGAGAGGAGACTGGAAAAGCCGAGGTCACACTCGACTCCCGCTTCGCCTCGCGGGCGCCTTGGCGGAGTCGGTGTCCGGGGGCGGGTCGGTGGCTTCTCTCCATCTGGAGAAAGCATTAAGGCCTGGCTTAATGCGATCCGCAAATGTGCTGCTGTTTCCGACCTGAGGCGGCAACTCTGGGACGAAGAGAGGCGGCCAGGGCCGGGCCCGGGACCACGCGCCCCTCTCAGCTGGCTCGCACACTCCAACGCCCGCCACCCTCACGCCTCCTATTCCTGGCGTGCGTCTCGCCTGGATCCTCTGGGCTCCAGGCGTGCAAGCTTCAGTAACCAACCCTCAGGACCTTCGGACACTCCAGACTGCGATCAACCCGCAGTCCATTGACCCTGCAGGGTGTCCCCGTCATCGAGAGTGCCCCTCGCCCGCAGAGGACCCGGGAAGGTTCTGCCCAAGGTTCCCGGACCCGGTGGCGTGCGCCTACCCGGAGCTATCTAAGTCCCATAGGGTGGTGCTCAGGTTGTGAAGCCCCGCATAGGACCAGCATAGGACCCTACTTGCCAGTGTCATTCCCATCAATTTGCTCAGCCTTACCATCCTGGGAGAGACCTGTCCCTGGATCTCCGAGGAGTGTCCCTTCTCCCAACCCGGCACCGCAGCAGCGTCTCTAGGTGCCGCGGGGATGCGCGATGCGGAGACGGAGATGAGCAGCACCAACTCGGCGACACCTCGTGCGCAGCGCGGGATCCCGATGGTCCCCGACGCCGGCCTCCAGCCCGCGCCGCCGCCAAAGTTAAATGGGGCTGGGACGCGGCCGCCCCGCCTGTCCCGCCCCTCCGGGCGCGCGGAGCGCAGGGCTGGCCCCGGCCCAGAGGCGGAGGGCGCGCGCCGCCACCTGCGCCGTCGGTCCCGCAAGTGCGCGTCGCGCCCCGGGCCGGTCGGTCCGTGCCCGCTCTTCGTCCTCCGCTCGAACCCCCGGTCACTAGGAACGCGAGGACGAGCGGGGCAGCGGAGCCGCAGCTGGGCGGCTCGGTTCGCGCGGAGCCGCGGCGGCCACGGCGAGACTCGGCTGGAACGCTTCTCCGCCCGCTTCCTGGAAGCCACTCCTCGCCCTGGGCCTGCAGCCAGGCCTGGTGCCAGGAGCCCCGGCTGCCGCCGCCGCCGGCAGCGCGCTGGGAAGAGGCAGCGGCTGTGCCGCGGGCCAGCCGGGCTAGCCGAGCCAGTGCAAGGATGCCATCCCCTTCCACCTCCGCCGCCTGGCCTGGGCGCCGCGTCTGCTAAGTCGTGCCCCGAGAAGGGCTGCCTGGAGACACTGCCTCGTGCTGGGAGCCTTAGGAGCTTGACCAAGACCCATCAGCAGCCTTTGCAATCCAGGGACTTTTGACTGCAGGGGACCGTGGGTGACCCAGCAGGAGCACCTAAACCTGCTACCTGAAGCCCAGGGTATGAAACTGGTTTGGGTGACCCTGAACTCCAGACCTGTTCGAAAATAAATTCAGCACCAGAGCCTAGGGTTTGGAATGAAGGCGTCTCAGTCGGGATTGGAGGCAGGGTTGAGGGTGCCTTCGGTACTTTTGAAGGGAAGAAAAGTCAGGGAAGACATTCAAGAGCCTCGGCTTCATCCCAACAACAGCAGCCAAGGGTCAGGGTGTTCCTTTTAAGGTCTGCAGCACTGTGCCACCACCCTTAGTTCCTTGAGTGATGCTATTCTGCCAAGCAGTGTGTGTATGTGTAGCCATCCCCAAAGCGTTATCCTAATTCCTGGGGGAATAGCTTGCCCACGGTGATCAGAGAGGCCAGGTCGGGAACTGGTCCCTACTTCTCTCTCAGGAGTCTGAAACATTTGCACCCAAATTTGCTCTCTTGACCGCTGGACTGTTCGTGCTTCCAGACCGGCACAAGCATTGCCAAGAGGTCCCCCTACCTGCCTTCCTCGCCTTTTCTTCCCTTCCCCAGTCAGATGGCTTCCTCTGGCCAGAGGAACCTCGGGTGTCCCTCCACTCCAGGCAGGAAAGGGGTTAGAATCCTAGGGAAAATGAGCAGGTGACTGCGGATGGGGAGAGATTCAGGAGGAGCCAAGAGAAGAGGACAGAGCTAGGCTGTGACTAACTCGCCTACAGACGACTAAGTCTCTCTGTTCACCCCAGTTTAGCTCTGGAACGCAGGGCAAACTGTGTATTTATGAATACTGAGCTTTTACTGTGGTGGGTAAGACAGGATCAGGTTCCCATGAGCCTCTGGTCACATTTTGTCAGCCAGTTGGCACACATCCTTATTTCGTAGACATTTCTGTGTTAAGACACCTTAACACACGTTCATACATTCACGCTGAGCTGAGGGCCCCAGCTCCTGTCCCTCCCCTGACAGGGACTGCTCTCTGTTCACCTGCAGGTCACAGCCTCTTGGGCCTTGGGGACACAGACAGCACTGTGTTCAAGGGTGGCTTAAAACAGTGAAAGCACAAATGACAAAATCTTGCGAAGAGGACTTTTTAGGATAACAGTGTACACAGGAAGAGCTGAAACAGACACAGGAAAGGGCATTGGCTTGTGGGACCTTCGTGGTGAATGTGCACACCCATGAACTCAACGACTTTCACTGGTCTTCAGATGGCTTCGAAAATGCTGTGTGCGTTGGTTATAGGGTGACGTGACGGGTGACGGTGACGGGTTTTTTAGGACATCGCAGATGAGAAGGATCCGTGATGTGCTCATCTATGTCAGTGAGTCAGTAGAGGAACAGCCGTGACACGCCACGTGGTGGTGTGAATGAGAATGGCCACCAGCGGATCATGTATTTGAATCCTTAGTCCCCAGCGGATAAATGGTTGGTGAAGGATGAGGCGGTGTGGCCATGTTGGAGGAAGTGAGTCGCTGGGGATGGGCTTGGAGGTTTCAGAAGCCCCGCTGTGCCTAGGCTCTTTCTGCCTGCTGCCCGTACATCAGCATGTAAAGCTCTCAGCTACAGCTACAGCACCACGCCTGCCTGCCTCTGCTGTTGCCACACTCCCCACCTTGATAACACACTAACCCTCTGAAACTGTAAGCAAGCCCCCAATTAAATGCTTTTTTTTTTATAACAGTCGCCTTGGCCACAATGTCTCTTCACAGCAATTAAACAGTAACGAGGACTCACCAGGATCTGTTCTAGGCATTTGACAGGTATTACTGATTCAGCCACCGGGGTAGCTTATTGGGTGGCGTATTGGCTTGACCTGGCATAAAACACTTAAGAGATTTCTTTTGACTCTCACAGTTTCAAAGGCGCCAGTTTATTGCGGCAGGGCAGACATGGTGGAACAGAGAGCAGTTCACATCTTGGTGGCCAGAAAGCAGAGAAAAGGAAAGGGACCTGAGACCTGCCAAATGGTCTTCAAAATTACAGCCTCAGTAACCTGCCTCCTCCAGGTAAGACTCCACTCCCCCAAGTTTCTACCACCTACGAAACAGAACCATGGGCTGGGCAGCAAGCGCCCAGGTGCATGAGCCTGTGGGGAGCGTTTCACATTCAAACAGCAACAAGTGAATGTTTTCATTACTGTTTTACAGATGAGGCCCCGGAATAGAAAGATTTAAGCACCATATGTTCTTAGCGACTAGACCGATTTCTCGAACCATTTGCCTTCTAAACACTGGCCTTGAAGTATCATGGAAGCCACTGGAAAACTCGCATGAATATTCAAGGAGAAATGGAGAATTCAAAGAACTATTGTGTGTGTGCCTTGGCAGCTGCATCAAGCTCAGCTCCCTGTGTGTGCGACAGAGCAAGGCCCTGAGGATGCCTCCCCAGTTGGGGACATTGCTGGGAATGTTTAAGTGGCTCTGCTCTTAGGTATTAACGTCTCCACAGAACTTCCTGTCTCCTTTTCCCTTAGGCGCTTTTGATTCCTGAGTCAGCCTCCAAGGAATGCCTCACACTGTAAACTGGGGCCAGAACAGTCTTTATTTCTTCGGGTCCCATCTAGAGTCAGGCTGTCCCTGCAGAGTTGACGGAGGGAGAAGACCAGAAAAATAATGCCACCCTTACTCCTACGGAAGTTCCACCACTCTGGTAACTCTGGCATGATGAGCCATCTCTAATGGGTGGCTGAGGCGCTGTGAATTAGGTTTACAAAGGGTTATAAAGAGCAGACTCCACCTCTCTGCACCTCAGAGATGTCCCAATGTGACACTTAACCTTAACAGTCACCTTGACTGGATTCACAACCACTGAGGACACTATAAAGCACATGCCTGGAGTCATGTTTCAAGATGTCTAGATCCATGTTGATGTGTCTGACCTAATGAATGCATTGGTCCCTTGATGGATTCATAATACAAACGAATAACTAGGGGTGTTGAAAAGTAGGGGTGAACCAACATAAGGAAATAGGCAACTGAGGTTGGGGGGATGCCTTTAGAGGCTCTGGACCCTTCCTGTGTTCCCTTTTCTTTGCTTCCTGGCTGCTGTGGTGAGGACTGCTCTGTTTTCTCACGACCCCCCACCATGACAGAGTGACGTCTCTGAGACTGTGGAAATCCCCAGGATGTTGAACAAACCAGAATCTGAGACCTTCACCAGGGAGAGCCACAGATAGGAAGTGTGCAATCAGATAGAGGGGGTGTGGCTCACAAACAACAAAGCTGGAGGGATGGAGCCCTCTAAAGCCATTTAAAGCTGAAGCCCCAGATACTAGGCATCAAGCTGTAGGATTTGATCATTTACCTGCTGGGTTTGGAGCTTGTTTAGAATAGGAATCTATTTTGTGTGCTATTGTATGTTGAAAGTTTGTAATGGCTTTTTATTTTTAAAGGGGTGGGGTGTCACAGTTAAGAGACTTTGAAACTGTGTTGAGATTATTAAAGACTATGGGAACTTCTGGAGTTATACGAAATGCATTTTGCATCATGAAAAGGTCATGGGGTCTATGAGGACCAACGGGCTGGATGTGGTGGTTTAAATGAGAAAATTCTCTCATCGGCTCACGTATTTGGACATGTGGTCCCTGTTTGGTGGAGCTGTTTGGGGAGATTATGGAACTTTCAGGAGGTGCATGCTTGCTAGAGGAAGCACATCGCTGGCAAATGGCTTGAGGGCTTATAGACCCCCACCCTACCTCTGCTTCCTGTGTGTTTGTAAAAATGTGATCACCGAGATTCCTGCTCCTGTAGCCACACCATGCCTTCCCCACCTCTGGAACAGAAGGCTGAAATAAACCCTTTCTTCGGTAAGTTGCATTGGTAGTGGTTCATTGCAGCAACAGAGAGGTTCCACTTGATGCACAACCTTACTCTTGGTTTTGCTCTCTGCCTGCACTCCTACCCCATGGAATTCCTGGGACACAAGGGTGGTGGCAGTCCTTAAAGACATAGATTCCACAATTTTGAGTCAGGAGTTTAGGACTTTGAAGGCACTGCCACCCAGGAAGTATGAGATCATCAGAACCTCTGTCAAGAAGGTGAGGGAGACGATGGACAGAGTTCCAAGTCTTCAAGGTAGGACAGTACAAGGAAGACGAGGGCCCCATAATGTTTTCTGAAGGATGAAACTAAGTTTGGTAGTGCTTCCAAGGCCAGGAGATTCTGTAAGCCACGCCCCCAAAGGCCAACTCCTCCTGTGGGCTTCTGGGGCTAGGAAGGTGCTGGCCTAGCTCAGAGGTGTTTGCACCTCGCACCTTGAAAATGCTATATGTGTACACAACACAGGCCCTCAGAGACTCTGCTGTGGACTGTGGACAAGCACAGACACCTTGCAGAGCGTCCTCAGCACTTTAGAACTCCCACCCTGCCCCTGAGAAGATCCTATCCCTGCCCCCAGGGGGCGCAAGATGACCTAGATTACCTACAGCAAGAAGTATGGGTCAGGAAACCCAGAGCCAGTACAACGTGGGCCATGCATCAGGAGATTGAAGGCAAGTCATGTCACTGAAGACAAACCTTCCAAGTCCACGAGTTAGAAAGCTGCAGTAGGTCCTACCTGTGCACACTATGGCTTGTTCTCTCACTTTCCTTGTAGACTATAACACTGCTCACTGGGATGGTTTGGGTGCAACTTGTTGCCCAAGGGTTCAGATGTTGGTAGCTTGGTCCCCAGTGCGGAAGTGTGAATGGGCACCACCCTCAGAAGGGGCTAAGGTATTTCTCATGGGACCTGATTTAGTTCTTAAATTTGTTACAAGAGCAAATCTTTCCATAACACCATATTCTCTCCTCCTCCCATACTAGATACTTAACCACTGTGGCTATTTGGATTGTAGCTCACACATCAAAAGCTTTAAAACTAATATCCATGTAAGAGAACACACACAATATTTTCTTTTTAGAAAAAATGGATTACCTCACGTAGGATTTTTTGTTTTATTTTTGGTTTTTCGAGACAGGGTTTCGCTGTGTAACAGCCCTAGCTGTCGTGGAACTATCTCTTGTAAACCAGGCTGGCCTTGAACTCAGAGATACACCTGGAGTGCTGGGGTTAAAGGCGTGCACCACCACCGCCCAGCTAGGATAATTTTTTTTCTAGCTCCATCCATTTACCAGAGAATTTCATAATTTTCTTTTTCTTAACAGCTGAATATTCCATGGTATAAGGGTACCACATTTTCATTATCCGTTTGTTAGTTGATAGACATCTAGGCTGTTTCCAGTTTCTGGCTATAATAAAAAGGGCAGCAACAAACACCGATGTAGTTGGATGTAGAGTCCTTTGGGTATATGCACGAGAGTGGTTTAACTGGATTTTAAGGTAAATCCATTCCCAGCTTTCTGAGGAACTGACACACTCATGCCCATAATGGCTGTTCCAACTTGTACTCCCACCAGCAATGAAGAATTGCACCCCTTTCTCCCTGTCTTCACCAGCACGAGCTGTAATTCGTTATATTAACCTTGGCCATTCTGACTGGGGTAAGATGAAATTTCAAAGTAGTTTGAATTTGCATTCCCCCAATGGCTAAGAATGTTGAACACTTCAAAGTGTTCCCAGCCTCATGGTTCATCTTTTGAGAGCTCTCTACTTAGTTCTGTGCCCCATTTTCAATTGAGTCATTTGTTTGCTTGGTGTTGACTGTTTTTAGTTCTTTATATATTCTCGATACTAACCTTCCATGAGATGCATAATTGGTAAAAAGGATTTTCCCGTTCTGGATGCTGCTGCTTTGCCAGAGTGAACTATGCCATAGTTCAGCCCCTCATTCATCCTTGCCTCCTCAGAGGAGATGGGAATGAACACAGAGACCCACAATGGAACAATGTCTAGAGTGAGAGACTTGAGGGCACTCAGCCCTAGATGGGAGGGATGTCTTCACCCAAGCCCTGCTCGTAAATCTCAGAGATCTGCTCAGAGAAGGAGGCATGAAGACTGTAAGAAACAGACAGGTTGGATGACTTCAACAAAACAGCATCTTACACACGTCTGAACAGGACTAATACACATATGAACTCACAGAGACTGTGGCAGCGTGCACAAGTTCAAGCCAGACGGGGTCTCAGCACTGAGAGGGTGAAGTGGACATGGGGTCCCACCCGTAACCAAGAAGCTATTTGTAATTGATACCCACTAGCAAAGGGAAAAATGAGTTTCCTTGAATGGAGTGCCTCTAGGTATATGAACAACACTTAGGGCAGGTCCCGTATCCAGGAATAGTTAGGATAAACAAAGCAAACAAACAAACAGAAAAACATGGTGTTTGTAGACTTTCTGTTTTGTTTCAACACTTTTTCCTTACTGAATTTTTGAGATTTTTCTTTTTAAAAAGAGAACAAAACCAAACAATGTGCTGTGCACACGTATAAATTCTTTGATGTTCCAGGCATCTTTATGTCTCAGTCACTTATACATTTGACACTTCATCTTGAAGTGCTGCCTTCTAAGGGAATTATCCAGAGACGCCAAAATATAATGACAATGAAATTTTTAAGCAATTCTGGTTTGTGTGTGTGTGTGTGTGTAATGTGATTATGGGTTTTTAGGCCATGACAGATATGTGGAGATGGGAAGACAATTTTGTGGGGTCTACTTTGTTCCATTTTCATATGGTGATCAAGAGGAGGTTACCAGGTTACCACCCTTGCACACCAGAGACATCACTTACTAAGCTGTCTCACTTACGCTCAAATAAGCCTAGCTGAAACATTACATCAGTAAAATATTGTCTTCTTTTTAAATTGTAAATATATTTTCATCGTAGGATAGAAGAAAACAGGACAAACTGAAAAATAAATCCTATTTGCAAATGCAAAAAACAAGCTGGGCGGCAGTGGCGCACGCCTTTAATCCCAGCACTAGGGAGGCAGAGGCTGGGAGATTTCTATGTGTTTGAGGCTAGTCTGGTCTATAGAGTGAGTTCCAGGATAACCAGGGCTACATAGAGGGACCCTGTCTCTAAAACCCAGAGAGGGAGAGAGAGAAAGAGAGAGAGAACATAAAGTTGGTTAAGTCGAGAGGTGGAGAGGATCTAGGAGGAGTTAGAGGAGAGAAACATGATCAAAATATATTGTATGAAAAAATGTTAACAAAAGAGCACCCCGAATCCTTCTCTTTAGTGTCCTCTCTGGCAGTAGAGAAGTCTCGTTCCCACACAAGCCCCCTCCATGGTGACAGGACTCACCAAGTGCCCTGGATCTGAGCTGATGTCAGGGGTAAGCCCTTGAGCATCTAGAAATGGGATCTACATAAATTTCCTTTCTTTGTAAAGCTGTGCATCCTCAGGAGTGTCATCGTGATCATGAAACGGACCTAACCAGCTCTCTAATCTAGAGCTTACGTCTAGGAAGGGATCCCTATCACAGCCAGACCAATAACAGGAAATCAAACTGGCACACAGATGTAAACATTACACACCAACAAGCAAGAGTCTTGCTCATGATTACCTGTGCTTTGCCCTTAGTCCCAGTAAGTTTGCTCAACTGATTTTTCCAGAACAAATTTGAGGCTATGAATTAAGGAGAGGCAGGATGTCCAGGAAGAGGCATATTGACCACATAAAAGTAAGGCTGAAAATAAATTCCAAACACTTTAGTCTGTTATAACTGGGTCACTTCATGGAGCCCCAAGGCAACACCCAGGCATGCATAATTCTGTGTTATTGTTCATGAATTCAGGTTACCCAGGAACATACTTGAGTGTTCAATTCTATCTAAGGATTATATGGAAATAAATGCTACATCTTACAAAAGTATTTGCTCACAAAGGGCTAATTTAAGGAAAAGGACAACAGAATCCCAGTTATCTGTAGAAAGCATTATAATATAAGCGGAGAGGTTAGCTATGTTGCTCCATCTCTCCCAGATCCACAGACTCCCACCACCACAGCACAACCGTACTGTTCTAGAGCACACATTGCTTTATACTGGAGAATACACAGACAGAGTCAAAAATCATTTTTTTTCAGTAAGATCACGTACTGTGCTTAAAGTTTCTCACTAAAATACTACTCTCCCTAAGAAAAGAAGTTACTTATTAATCTTATTACTTCGTTCCTTATCCTTCACTTTCTAAAAGAAATTCCGTCTGGGATTCCATCCCTGACAACTCAGGGACACCTACGTTTTCCTCTGTGAATGATTTGTTTGAAGTAATAGAGGAGAGTGAAAAACATTAAATCGTCCCGGCGCCCTACACTAGTGAACCTTGTTGGTCATTTTCTGACATGCCACCAAGTGTCGTAAACAAAGGCGTCTTCCCTGACGTTGTGCCACCTTCACTGGTGAACACCATGAGATAGGACCACATGCTTTCTTTAAGTCCCCTCACCCGAGTTCAAAGGTCTCCCTCCCCCCCAAAATAAGTTCAATAAAAACATTTCTATGTATTGCGTTTTGCCGAGCACATTAACTTTGGTAGGATTTTGTTAGCCAATTAAGCGTTTCCTTTTTTTCTTTTTACACAAAAATGTTGTGAGGCGGAGGATGAAGACCCAGTTTCTTCCAAACCCCATTCTGCTTCTGCTCAGTTTAGGAAGGGTCCGGTCAGCGTGATGCGGCAAGAGGCAGTATACGGTCGCTGACAATCTACCTCCTGTCTAATCTCCACACGGACTTAGAAACATGGTGGCCATGCGCGCTATGCAGAAGCAAATGAGATAAATACACCCAGGGCTGAAAGAACAGGAAACTACAAACTCCTAAGGCAGTAACTAGTTCAGTCTCTGGACTAGTAGATGGTTTGTTTTGTTTATTTTAGGGTAAGTAATAATTTGGGTTAAAAAGTATAAGCGTAAGTACCAGGTCTTGCTACAAAAAACAAAAACAAAACAAAACAAAAAAAACGTTTCACTCTCCATGAATTCTCCAGCACAAACAGCCTGTAATATCAAAGGTGTGTTTCAGGAGAGCGTAAGGTGGATGTGGTAGCAAGGGCCCCTGGTCCTGGCTATTAAAAACTGGGGATGGACAGAGGAAGTCAGAAGGTTGAAGGGAGCCTGCGCAACATAGCAAACCTCATCTCTTATATGCTATTTCTTGGATATGACTTACAAAATAAATAGTACAAATGGCTGTGAGGTAGATCTAAGAATGAAGAACTTCCTCCCAAATTCTAGAAAAAATCCTACTTTTGGCAGCGACTGAAGGAAACAGTGTTGCAAGCTTGAATTAATCTCTCTCTGTCTGTCTGTCTGTCTGTCTGTCTGTCTTCATCTGTCATCTCCAGCAGAATAGGAGGATGCGCCTAGCCCACAACACTGTTCTTCCTCATTGTAAGGGCTGCTCACACCAAATCAGAGGTGGCTACTGTTTGTCCTCAACCCGGGACCTCTGTTATGCACTGGTCCCTGGTCCCACTTTCCCGTGCTACTAGACAATTTTCTGCTGTGTCCATCTAATAATCTTCATGGGAGAATGGACAGTATGAGTAAAACACCTGAACTTAAACTTTTTTTTTTTAGATCAGAAGTTTTTACCAGACCCAGAATTTCCTCTGGATATAAGTCATCTTCTCCATTTTCTGTTTTTAAGAAACACTGGACACTCTGTTTTCAATTTTCTTGACCCACGTGTGATGCAGGGGATGCTTGTCTCCCGCAGTCTCTTTATTCCTCCCTTGGTTACTAAACGACAGCAGTAACACACTGTGCTGGCACACGCTTTGTAGAACCGGAACGGTAGGTACTTCACGATTTGGTGAGAATGGCAGCGAGTCTCTTTCTTTGGTGACTAACCAGAGACCGGGCTGCAATTAAAGATCAAGCTTGCCTCAGAAGACTCCAGGGCTTCTGCATGTATCCTTTAAGTTGGGGTTCACAAGGGAAGAGGAAAGAACAGAGCTCAGAAAACATCCTCCCAGTCACACCCACTGGACCACAAGATCCAACAGTGAAAACCCAGGCAGAAGTCTGAGGTGATCGCTATAATTGCTTCTTAAATTTATTTTCAAAATATAGAGACCACCCACTAAAGAAAACCTCAGTTGGCCTAAATGTAGAGAATAAATGTTAATAGGGTGCCCAGGTCCATTTGGTGCATCTACAACATAACTCCTGTACCTAAGGCTCGGGGACCTGGGTGGAGGAGGGAACAGGTTGTAACCAGCAAAGGACCAGGAAATCTGCTGTGGCGCTGTATCTCCCAGAAATGGCACGGAAGCTTTGTGTACCTCAACCACAGGGCTGCCTCAGCAAGGGGGAAACCAACAGACGCGCTGGTGTGGAAGGACGGAATCTCTTCAGGACTCTGCCCCTAGACCAAGAACAAAGGGCAACTAAGGGATGCTGAGAACAGGAGTCTTCCTCAGGGATGAGCCTGGAAGTCATATACATACAGGCAATGACAAATGGACTCAGCAGGCTATATTTATATACTTATGTATGTGTGTAAAACAACAACAATAATAGTGATAATAATAATAAAAGGGACTATGAATTTGAGAGGAAGCAAAGGGAGGCATGGAAGGAGTTGAAGGGAGGAAAGAGAAGTCAGAAAATTATGTAATTATATTTTAATTTAATTAAAATTTTTTCAACATATAGTGCTGAGAAAACGATGTCGGCATGTAAAAAAATAAAATTAGATCCACATCTATCACCGTGCACAAAAACTGACTCCAAATGGATCAAAGACCTAGATGCAAAACCTGAGACATCCAAACCACTAGAAGAAAACACATAGCGCAGGGGTAAACTTTGGCCAGTAACTGAGGCCAACAGTTGACAAAGTGGGACCTCATTAGCCTAAAGAGCTTTTGCACAGCTAACGAAACCACCAGGTGAGGAGGAGGCCCACAGAAGGGGCGAGAGTAGCTGCCGGCTATGCAGCTGAGCGGAGGACTGAGATCCAGAATACGGAGAAAATTTAGGGCCTGCAGAGACGGCTCAGCGGTTCAGAGCACTGGGTGCTCTTGCAGAGGACACTGGGGCGTGGTTCCCAGCACCCATGTGGTACTCGCAATCACCTGTAACTCCAGTTTCAGCGGCTCCAAAGCCATCTTTTGACTTACACAGGTAACAGGCATGTTCATGGTACACACATGAAAGCAAAACCTTTGTACACATAGTAAGTCTCAAAAAAGAAAAAGAAAAGAAAAGAAACACAGAAAATAGTCCAAAAAAAAAAAACCCACAAAATTCCATTAGAAAAATGGGCCTGGGATCTGAGAAGAAAGTTCTCAAAAAAAGTAAATAAACAAATAAAAATAGCTAAGAAATATCCCCCCAAAAAAAGTGTTCATTGCCCTAACAGTTAGGGAAATGCAAATCAAAACAACTTTGAGACCCACCCCAATCGGAACAGCAAAGATGGCAAAGATCAATAAACGACCAACAACCAATGCTGGAGGGGATGGTGAAAAGGGAACTCTCAACTGTGGGGGCTGCAAACTCTCTAGCCACTCTGGAAATCAACACGGAGAAACTCAAACAGCTAAAAACAAATCCAGCACATGACCCAGCTAACCCATCCCTTGGCACGTGCCCCAAGGACTTGAGAGCCACTCCACAGATACCAGCTCAGCCATGTTCATGGCTGCTCTATTCTCAATAGCTAGGAAACGGAAGCGACCTGAATGTCCCTCAACAGATGAATGGGTATTGAAATGTAGTACATACACACTATGAAATACCATTCTGCTGTAAAGAAAACTGAAATCAGGAACTTGCCAAGTAAACAAGTGGAACTAGAAGATCATATTGGGGAAAGTAACATAGATCCGGAACGACAAAGGTCCTGTGTCCTTTTCCACCTGAGATTCCTAGCTCCGAGGCTTCAGATGTGAGTACATGTCCTGCAGTAACTGCAAAACCAGAAAGTGGGAAAGGACCATGGAGAGGGAGCAGAAGCAGGAAGGAATAGCAGGGCACAGTGGTTTGATTGGGGGGGTTGTGTGTGGATAAAACAGGGAGGGATTTAATTAAAGTGGAGAAAAACTAATACAGAGACGTAAGGAGAAAAAAAGCCAACAGTAAGGATGTTTTTTGTTTGTTTGTTTTTTCGAGAAAGGGTTTCTCTGCAGCTTTGGAGCCAGTCCTGGAACTAGCTCTTGTAGACCAGGCTGGCCTCGAACTCACAGAGATCCGCCTGCCTCTGCCTCCCGAGTGCTGGGATTAAAGGCGTGTGCCACCTCCACCCGGATGTCTTGGAAAGCTCTAAGTAAGTACATACACATCTGTGGACACATGTACATATACAGTTTAAAGAGTTCCCATCTAGGCTGACACTGCTCCCCTCGTGAGCCACAGACTAACAAAAGCTTCAGCAACAGGCGCGAGAAAGCTTCTTTTGGATTGCTGGGCAGAGATGTCCAAGAGACCCCCAAAACAAAGGCTATTGCTGTTAGTTGCCTCCCGGAGGTGGAAGGTGCATCCCTATTGCTGAAGACACCATGTACCTGAGACAGGACCTGGAGCGTTCACACTGGATCTGACCCAAAAGCCACCTCCCTGAGAACTAGTTCTCATGGTACCAGGAGGTGCCATGTAAGCATGCACGTGAGGGAAGCCACCAATAGTCCTACCCAGCTATGGCTATGATGCCTATGAGCTAAAAAAAGTGGCCAGCATGGTGTAGTTGGTTTTTTTGTTTGTTTGTTCGTTTTACCCTTTAGCAACCTACCACCCTGCTCCCAAATAAATACACAGAGTCTTATTCTTACTTATGAGTGTCCAGCCTTAGGTTGGCTTGTTTCTAGCCAGCTTTTCTAACTTCAATTATCCTGTTTCCCTTTTTAAAAGCCTCTGGGCTTTTTTCCTTTCTTTATTTGACATGCCTTTCTTTCCTTCTTTCTCTGTGGCTGGCTGTGTGGCTGTGTGGCTGGCCCCTGGCGTCCTCCTCTTCTCCTTTTCTCCTTCCTCCCTCTCTTCCATGGATGTCTTCCTTTTATTCTTTCTGCCCACCAGCCACACCTGTTTCTCTCTCCTGCCCAGCTACTTATTGGACCAATCAGTTTTTGTTTTTAGGCAAAGTAACACAGCTTTACAGAGTTAAACAAATGCAACACATCTTTGCATCATTAAACAAATATTCCACAGCATAAATGAATGTAACACGTCTTAAATTAATATTCTACAACAGCATGGCACAATATTCCTAAGGGTACATGGCACTACTGTACTACCTGGCTACCTTGGCCATAACCAACAGCTCTCTAATTAGACGTAAGGCCCACTCAACAAGAGGAAAATCAGCCAACTCTCCAGGGCTTGGGAAGGCACGGATTTTGGAGGAGAACCTACAACCACCACTTTACTAAAGTAGAATAACTCCTAACTACATTTAAGTAATTGTCTTTATACCCACAGCTAGGCCTCAGTCTTCAATAAGGAAACATCTCCTTGTAACAAACAGAAAACCACAACCAATCAAAACGGAGAGAACAAATGACCACGTGGTGTCCACCCCCAATTAATAACATAACCCCTGCACCTCCAGCTCAAGGATCATATCGAGAGAAAGGAAGGAGAGATATTAAGAGCCAGAGAAAGAGGAGGTTTGCTGTGAGGTTTTTGTCTCCTAGAAATATCAGAGAAGCTATATCCCATGATGTCTCATTTAACATGGCCTCCTAAACAAGACCGGAACAGGAGCAGCGCCAGCAGATGCTAACGTGGAAGGGGCAAGCCTCGTGGGCCCTCAGCCTTGGAAAAAGAACAATAGGCAACCAAGGAAGGCTGAGCATGGGAGAAATAGCCTTCCCTGGGGAAGAATCCTAAATCAGTTATCCAGTACCATGTGGTCAGTACATATCCATACACGTCATATTATAAAGACTGAGCAGATTGTATCTTTAAAAAGAAATACATTTTGGTGCTGGATAGATGTTCAGCAGTTGAGTTTAAGAGAAAAAAGAATTTTTTAATAACAAAATACTGCTCTTGCAGAGGACCTGAGGTCACAACCGCCAGCTTGAAGGGACGCTGTTCACCCTTCTGTGCTGTGAGAGCACCTGCACTCACACATGAACATATATCCTCATACGGACACATACATGTACACATAATTAAAAATACAATAAAGCTTTCTTTAGAGACAAAATATGTTCTGATCTATGCACAGCTTGAGGTTAATTATGGGTGATATATGATGCCAGTAATATGTATATTGTGGATATGTCTAGAAATATCTTTCCTGATAAACAGATATAGGTAGATGGTGATTGGACAGTATCCATCCCATCCAACTCCGTGACTTTAACTATCAGCCATATATTGATCCTACCAACAGAAACCTCCAGGCTAGGCTGTCCGCCTTATTCTAAAATGTCATTTCCAGCTATCCCAGGTGAAGTTTTTTTCTCTGTCACTCTTCCTCACTCAGCCAACTCCTTTTCTCCTGTCCCCCACATCAATGAATGACGCACCAACACCCTGGTCACCTAGCCTTGAGTTACCCCTCACAAGCTAAACCAGGGCTTCTCAAACTTTTTCTACTGAGACTCCTTTTGACTGAGAAATGTTTAGGTAACCTTGGGTGTATAGGCGCTGAAAATAGGTATACAAATCAAAATTATAAGTCTATCTTAACAGTTATTTGGCATAGGGTAACTATACTAGTTGCTAGAAGTTAAAATAAATTTACACACTAATGAGATCAATGTGTTTCTTTATGTGAACATGGCTAAAAGTTAATATTGCCAGACATGGAACATCTTCAACACCCTGCAGAGTTGGTTGATACTTTGATTTTATAATCGTCAAAGCTGAGAAATTTTGCACAGATATTTAGTATGAAATGGCAGACATATTTAGGGACATTTCAAAAAGTGTTGGAAATTTTGTTCTAATCTCAAGCAAAAATTCATTTAACCTTTAAAAAAAATGAAACTCAGGTCGGGAACTCAAACAGCAATTTTAAGAATCAAGTATTGACCGGGCAGTTGGGGTGCACGCCTTCAATCCCAAGACTCGGTAGGCAGAGGCAGGCAGATTTCTGTGAGTTTGAGGTCAGCCTGGTCTACAGAGTGAGTTCTGGGATAGCCAAGGCTGAACAAGAAGAACAGGAGGAGGAGGAGGAGGAGGAGGAGGAAGAGAATCAAGAACTGTAACATAATACAATAATATAATAATACAACCTAGAGACATATTTGTTTGATATTTACATGCTGAGGAATGATGGTAGGAAAACAAGAGAAGAATTTGCTTTCTGTAATTAAACCACTGTTTCTAGGACAGCATAAGTCTTTGTACGTATGGTAGAAACACTGCAATTCACAGCAAAGCAGGCTCCAATCTGAGCCGAGGTGCTTCAGGCGGTGTTCACAAGCGCGCGGTGATGGAACCTACAGTAGGAAAAGCGCACCCTGTGTTCAGATCCAAGGCTTCGGTGGAGCTATATGACGCAGCTCACCTGTGTGGGCACCAAGATAAACGCCTCAGTTCGTTATGCAGCTGACTTTAAATTAACACTGAGCTGTTTCATAGTCAGGAAACTTTGTTGCCAAACTTTCTTCATTCAATTATATGACCACCATAGGGCATTAGAACCCACAGCTCAGTAAGCTGGCTTTAAATCATTGACCACATCTTATCAACTCTACCTCTCCCCATCCCAAATCTATTTTCTTCTAACCCTGTAGTGTGAATAATAAAAGCCCAGAGACAGATATTGGGGCTCAAGCTGAAGATCAGAAAAGCAAAACAGCCAAGCCACTAGAAAAGTCTTTCCTCAACCAAGGCTGGGCAACTACAGACTGAGCCCTGAGCCTCTTTCTCTTCCTGTCTTATATTCCCCTTTAGTGCTATAATTAAAATGCATGTGACTCCCTAGTACTGGGGTTAAAAATGTGAGCCTCCACCACTTGGACCTATTTCTGCATTGATCTTGTGTAGCCCAAGGTGGCCTTGAACTCACAGAGATCCATCTGCCTTCGTCTCCTCTGGTAGCTTAGTTTTACCTTCTTCAGGCAAGCTTTATTTATTAAAACATAAATAAAATATCACTATATATCCTCACTATCAGCTATGCTAAGCTAGGCCATCATGAGCTCTAGCCAAAATTACCAGGAACATAACCATAGTAATCACATCTGAGAGCCAATCTTATGCCATTACTCTGCCAGATATTAAGAGCTCATTGCATTCAGGGTAAAATTTGAAACCCCATCACATGACTTATGTGTCTTAGTTCCCCACCTATGTCTATGAACATAACTCTGGCCAACTCCATTTTCACTCTGTTACAAACGTACAAGTCAGAATAGACCAACTTTACATAGCAACACTAAACACTCCAATGTCTAACAGCTAAAGTTATTCCTTGTTCACGGCAAACCTGGCATATACTGGGTAGTTCCCCAGGAGAAGCTAACTTTAGTGGGGTGATTCAGAGAACCAGGATCCTTTGATTTTGTGGATCTGCCGGTCAACAGCCAGTATCTGAATTAACTGTGCAAGCGTGGACAGAGACCAGGGAAGGCTCGGGAGCCTTTCATCGCTACCACCAGGAAGTGACACGCATCATTTTCACCCTATAGCCTTGCCCAGAATAAGCATCATGGCTTTGCCCAAGTGTAAAAAGCTGGGAATTGCTACCATCTGGGAGGATCTAGGAAGGAGGTCCATCAGGGAAATTAGGTGGACACAGCATTCTCTCTGCCATACACACACACTAACTACCAGGATGCAAGAGTCATCAGGGACTCAGCATCTGTCAACTACAGATGTTCTCCAGTGTTCAGTCGATGCTTTATCAAACTGATGGTACATGTTCCTCTGCTGTGGCTCCTCTCTTGAGCAGAGACTGGACAAGAATTCCTTACTAAAACTTCAAAATTAAATGCGTAACTAAAATTGTATGGAGCTACATACAGAGAAAAGAATTTGGGGGAGGGGGCTAGAAAAGTTAAAAGCAGCCAGGCAATTGGAAGCTGTTTATGAAGCTTGGAGTGTAAAGAGATTCAGTGAACAGTTACTCTGGTGAGATCTTGGGGCAGGAAAGGGGCGATGGCAAGATAGAAGGTTCCAGCTGTCACATCTACACACATGCTTCATGTGGGAAACATAGAAAAGATGATCTCAGGATTCACGGAGCCCCCGTCCCCATTGAAGGATCGAGGGTGCAAAAGTAAGCCCATTGAAGATTTATTTTTCTTTTTTAAAATTTTTTTTAAAAAGAAAACAAACTATCTTTTTCATTATACATACCAATCCAAGTTCCCACTCCTTCCCCTCCTCCCATTCCCTCCACACACCCTCCAACCCCACACCCCCATCCAATCCTCAGAGAAGGTAAGGCACATTGCTTTGGGGAAGGAAAAGGCCCTCCCTACTATATCTAGGCTGAGCAAGGTAACCATCCAAAGAGAACAGGTTCCCAAAAAGCCAGTACATGAAGTAGGGATAAATCGTGGTGCCACTGCCAGTGGCCCCTCTGTCTTCCCCAGCCATGCAACTGTCACCCACATTCAGAGGGACTAGTTTGGTCCTAAGCTTGTTCCTTCCCAGTCTGGCTGGTGTTAGTGAGCTCCCATTAGCTCAGGCAGACTGTTTCAGTGGGTGTCCCCATGATGGTCTTGACTTCTTTGCTCATATTCTCATTCCTCCCACTCTTCAGCTGGACCTTGGGAGTTCAGTCTAGTGCTCCAATGTTGGTCTCTGCCTCTGTTTCCATCGGTTGGATGGATAAAGATTCTATGGTGATATTTAATATATTCATCAGTCTGATTACAGGGCAAGTCAAGATCGGGCCCCCCTCCTCTATTGCTTAGGGTCTTAGCTGGGATCATCCTTGTGGATTCCTGGGAATTTCTCTAGAGCCAGGTTTCTTGCTAACCCTATAATAGCTCCCTCAATCAAGATATCTCTTTTCTTGCACTCATCTCTGTCCTTCCTCCTTCTCGACTATCCCATTCCTTCAAGTTCTCCTCACCCCTCCCCTTCTCCCCCAACCCCCATGCTCCCAATTTTGTCAGGCAATCTTGTCTGTTTCCATTTTCCAGGTAGCTCTATATATGTTTTTCTTAGAGTTCACCTTATTACTTAGCTTCTCTAGGATCATGAACTATAGGTTTAATATCCTTTATTTATAGCTAGTATCCACATATGAGTGAGTAAATACCATATTCATCTTTTTGGGTCTGGGTTACCTCACTCAGGACAATGTTTTCTAATTCCATCCATTTGCATGCAAAATTCAAGATGTCATTGTTTTTTTTAACCACTGAGTAGTACCCTAATGTGCCAGATTTTCTTTATTCATTCTTCAATTGAGAGGCATCTAGGTTGTTTCCAGGTTCTGGATATTACAAAGAATGCTGCTATGAACATAGTTGAACAAATGCCTTTGTAGTATGATTGAGCATCTTTTGGGTATATGCCCAAGAGTGATATTGCTGGATCTGAGGTAGGTTGATCCTCAGTTTTCTGAGAAACAGCCATACTGATTTCCCAAGTGATTGTACAAGTTTGCATTCCCACCAGCAATGGATGAGTGTTCCCCTTCCTCCACATCCTCTCCAGCATAAGCTATCATTGCTGTTTTTGATCTTAGCCATTCTGACAGGTGTAAAATGGTATCTCAGAGTTGTTTTGATTTGCATTTCCTTGATGGCTAAGGATGTTGAATATTTCCTTAAGTATCTTTTGGCCATTTGAGATTCTTCTGTTGATAATTCTCTGTTTAGTTCTATAACCCATTTTTAATTGGGTTATTTAGAATTTTGATATCTAATTTCTTGAGTTCTTTGTATATTTTGGAGATCAGTCCTTTGTCTGATGTGGGGTTGGTGATGATCTTTTCCCATTCAGTAGGCTGCCTTTTTGCTTATTGACTGTGTCCTTTGCTTTACAGAAGCTTCTCAGTTTCAGGAGGTCCCATTTATTTATTGTTACTCTCAGTGTCTGTGCTACTGGGGTTATATTTAGGAAGTGGTCTTCTGTGCCTGTACATTGAAGACTACTTCCCACTTTATCTCTCCAACATAGTTCTTGAAGTTTTGGCTATAGCAATAAGACAATAAAAGATCAAGAGGATTCAAATTGGAAAGGAAGAAGTCAAACTTTCGTTATTTGCAGATGATATGATAGTATATATAAGTGACCCCAAAAACTCTACCAGAGAACTCCTACAGCTGATAAATACCTTCAGTGATGTGGCAGGATACAACTCAAAAAAAAATCAGTAGTCCTCCTATATACAAATGATAAAGAAGCTGAGAGGGAAATCAGAGAAACATCACCTTTCACAATTGCCACAAATAACATAAAATATCCTGAGGTAACACTAACCAAAGAAGTGAAAGACATATTCAACAAGAACTTTAAGTCTCTGAAGAAAGAAATTGAAGAAGATACCAAAAAATGGAAAGATCGCCCATGCTCTTGGATAGGTAGGAACAACATAGTAAAAATGGCAATCCTAACAAAAGCAATCTATAGATTCAATGCAATCCCCATCAAAATCCCAACACAATTATTCACAGACCTTGAAAGAATAATAATCAACTTCATATGGAAAAACCATAATATAAACAACAAAAACAGGATAGCCAAAACAATACTGTACAATAAAGGAACTTCTGGAGGCATCACCATCCCTGACATCAAGCTCTATTACAGAGCCACAGTAATAAAAACAGCTTGGTACTGGCATAAAAACAGAGAGATTGACCAATGAAATCGAATCGAAGACCCAGATATTAATCCACACACCTATGAACACCTGATTTTTGACAAAGAAGCTTAAATTATACAATGGAAAAAAAGAAAGCATACTTAACAAATGGTGCTGGCATAACTGGATATCAACATGTAGAAGAATGAAAATAGATCCATATCTATCCCCATGCACAAAACTCAAGACCAAATGGATTAAAGACCTCAATATAATCCCGACCACACCGAACCTGAAAGAAAAAATTTTTACCTTGAGAGAAACATACCGCTGAGGAATCCTGCTGTCACGAGGCCACACATAAAGTTGTTTCTTCAGGATTAATTCCACCATGTGCCGTCACCCAGGTAGTCAGAGGCCACTACATCCGTGGTCCAAGGGAGCTTGTTACCACTCATGCTTGTGACAGACCGTGGTATTATCCATGTTATTTTGGTTTCCCGGACATGCAAAATGAAAGAATTATGGAGTCATGGAAACTTTAGCCCAAACTGTAAAGGAGAGCCTATAGCCAAGCAATGGATAGTAGGATTAGACTCCTTGGGTCCGACCCCTAATGTGGGAGACAGAAAAAGTGAAGCCAGAGATGCAATAAAGACCCCAGGATGCCAGAGATGCCAGAAACATGGGGTGTCTGCTGAGGAAAGCCATGGAAAGTGAGCCAAGAAAAGGACATATGGACTGTATCCAGCAAGACCATAGAAGCAACTCAACCCCACTGTAGCTCACACACCAGCACCACGTACTCTGGACGCTACTGGGCATGTAGCTACAGAACTCAACGTTCCTTCTTCTGGATTTTGGTTTTGCTATGGTTCCATATCTCCTTTTTCTGCCCCCTTTTCTTTTAAAAAAGTAACTTTATTAAGTTGTTCTTCATTGATGTATATAGGACACTCTAACCACTATCAACCTCACCTCCCCAAACCCTCCCAAATCGCTTTTACTCACCTCCTCCCTGCAAGTCCCTTTCTCCAATTCATGCCTTTTTGTTTTGTTTCCTGGCTCTGAGTTTAACCAAAGCCATCTGTGTGTTCGTGGATTTGGAGCTATCCTCTGGAGACTGATGGCTCATCAGTGGGTACCTTACTGAAGACAATGTCTACTCCTCTCCCACAATCCATCAGCAGCTAATTCGGTGCTGAGAGTTAAACCTATGGCTTCAGTCATACTGGGCAAGCACTTTGCTTCTGAACTATATTCCCAGGGCCATAACTTCCTTTTGAAACAAGATAGTCTGCCATTGTTCATGTTAAGTAAATAAGCTGTGATTTTTTAGAGTCTCATAACTAAGACTTTGCCTTGAGACTTTGAACTTAGATTTTTTTATTTAATTTTTCATACACTATACTTTAATTGCATTCTTTCTTGGGACTGCTAAAATTGCTATCTCCTAGAGATGGATGGAATGGACATTGCATTATGAGTTTGTTATGAGTTTTGGGGGACAATGGGCAGAATATATGGCTTTGTGACTCCCCACAAGTGCTGAAGGCTTGGTCTCCAGGTGATGGTGCAATTCAGGATACTAGTGGAAACTTTAGGAGGTTGACTAAACTAGAGGAAATAGTCTGAGGGAGGCACGCATTTGAAGGTCTCATCACATCCCCAGACCCACTGTCTCTCCCTGTTTTCTAGATGACATGAAGTGGATATGTTATCTACACATTCTTTCTCTTCTAAGATATCCTGCCCCACCACAGGCCTACAGCAGAGGGAACAAGCAACCACAAAAAGAAGCCCTTAAAACTGTGACCTGAAATAAACATTTCCTTCTTTTCTTCCTCCTAAGCATTTGTCACAGCACTATAGAACTAACACAAGCAAGGTGGCAGCCAGAATTGAGAGGAGAGGGGAAGAACACAGAACACACATGGGATTTTCCACAAAAGGCCACAGAGCTTGTGAAACAGCATAGACTCCACCAAACGTCTCTCCCAGGGACACACAGGACCATACGTGCAAGCACCTCCAACCATCAATACATGCTGTCAGCGCCGTGCATGTGTCCTGTGCACGGCACCACATAACATCCCCAGGCAGGGCCTGTAATGCACTCGTGAGCACAGCACAAAGATCTCAACAGCAACCGCAGATCTAAAGTGTTTGCCGCAAGGAAAAGGTGTGCAATTTTGGCCTGTTGTCCAGGGAAAACAAACAGCAGTCTGTCAATACCAGGTCTGGCACTGGAGGATCAGGAGAAAAAAATGTAATTCTAGTCTTTATCACATATGGGGGAACAAATGAGAACTCTGTAGAAAGTGTCTGTGTGATCACAACATTTCAAATTGGGCTCATTGGTAAAGGCCCTTCTCTGCCATAGTCAGTAAAGAATAGTTATCTCTTCTTTAAATGCCTAGGCAGCCACAGAAACTGAGAAGAACTCAGTCACAGAAAACATGACACCAGTGTATAGAATCCAAGGAAATGGGGACTATCAATTCACTTCCAAATAAAACAGTCACTTTAACCAGCAACTCACAAGAGTTCCCAAGTGGACACCTAAACAAATCCTGGCAAACGGCAGGTGAACAAAATGGCAAGTCCAGCAAAGGAGTGGAAAAGAGAGCCAAGCTCTGCAACTGAAGAATAAAATGTTTAACGTGAGCATTTCAATGCGCGGCATCAATAGCCAACCTGGTCCAAGGAAGACTCGGCAAAAGCAGAAACATATTTGAAATTATCCAATAGGAAATAAAAAGAATAAGGAGACTATGGGATACATGGGACACCACAAGACAAGCTAATATACGCACTGTCACAGTCCCAGAAGAAGCAGAGAACAAGTGTGAGGGGAATGAGAGGAAGCACTTAAGCTTGGGGAAATAATGACAGAAAAGTTGCCAACTGACAGAATTCCTATGGAAGTCTTCTTGAATTGGCCATGACAAAATCCGTTTTTTAAAAGTTATAAACAAGAATTTTAAAAGCCCCCTCATACACCAAGGAATCTCTATAAGATTACTGGCAGAAACGCAGCCGGCTGGGAGAGAACGGGATGATATTTTCAAAGGGATGAAAGATAAAGCTACCCAGACTGCAAAAGCAGTCCTTCAGAAATGGAGAAGAGACACTTCCCCCAACGAAAGCTGAGGCGCTCACTCTGGTAGACGTGCCCTTCAATAAAGGCTAAAGGTATGATCATTAAAGCATATAAAAGGTTAGAACACATGGGTAACAGCTACTATTTAGTCAAATTCAGGACACTGCGTAAACCACCTTGGATTCTGGTATAAAGGTTAAATACAAATGAATTTAAAAAATAACTATTGAGAGAATTATTTGTTGGTTACACAGTTTAAGAATATGCACATTGTGAACCTAATAACAAAATGGGGCAGAAGTATACAGACTTTGAATGCATTCAAAATTAAATCATCAATTTGAATGCACTACAATAATATTTTATGTCAATGTAAGAAAAAACTAAGAGTTTGGGTTTCATGTTTTGTTTTAATATTTAAAAACTGACACACTTTAGCTAGATCAAAAAAGAAAAGGATACAAATAAATACGGTTATAAACAGAAAGGGACATAATACAATTAGTACCAAGGAAATGCAAAAGGTCATGAGACTACCATGAATAATTAGAAATGGATTAAAGTTCTGGAAATACTCCTGTATATGCCAACCAAGACTGAACTACCAAGAGAAAATATAAACTGATTAGTAATGAATAATTAAGTTCAATAAGAAAAAAAAAACTCCTGGAAAACTCAGAGCCAAAACACTTCACGGTCACAACACATTTTAAAGAATTACTGACAGTATTACTTGGAAATTCACCTTCATACTAGAGCCAGATGAGGACACTAAATGAAAATTACCAGCCAGTATTCTTAATGCACATTAATGTAGAAATCGTCAGTAAAACCCTGGCTAACTGAACTGGATGGCACATTTAAAAGACTATACACCATGATCAAAGGGTTTCACAACTGGAATTATAAGGACAACTCAACACATGCAAATAAATGTGATAAATCATGCATTGCTGCTATTGTTCCAAACAAAAGATCCAGCTAATCAGCCTAAATAGGACACAGCCACTCTGCCTCTGAGGCTCCTCTCCAAGAAGTTGTGGAATTTTCCGTTACACTGTGTGGAGATGTGCCACTGTGACTGGTTTAACAAAAAAGCTAAATGGCCAATAGCTAGGCAGGAGGTATAGGCAGGACTTCTGGACAGAAAGAGTTCTGGGAAGAGGGCAGGATCACAAGTCAAGTGCAGAGGGAGTAAGACATGAAGGAAAAGATGTAAAAGCTACAAGTCACATGGCAGCACACAGATGAATAGAAAGTCTTTGTGTCATTTTTTTTATGAACTGGCAGTCCAAAGGAAAGTCTGACTACAAATAGCGTCCAGTGTGGCTGCACGTATTTCCACATGGGGCCCGAGAAAGCAGAATCTTAGGTAGGCTTGGAGTATAGAGGCACAGCTTTGTTAAGAGGCCCTGCTACTAAGCACTTAAATCGGGTTTAAGTGCAGCGGGTAGTGCGCTACTCAGTGGTGGGAGACTAGGTAGAAATGCCTACCAGGGCTGGCACAGACAGACCTGCACCAGGCAGGGCCGGCGGGCATGAAGCTCTGCTCTCAGATCCAAAGGGGGAGGAGTCATCTACCAGGCCATACACTAGAGGGCCTAGCTGCTAGGGAGCAGTTTAAGGTTTGGCTCACATGAATTAGAAAATACTGCAGCTGCGCACTGCAGAGACTTCTTAAAGTGGCCCAGACCAAGAAAATCTCTGAACAGATATAGTGTGTTTAAAAATATGCTTAGATGCTAATGAAAGAAAAAGATTGGGTATAGACAGACATAGAAAAATAGCATAAATAACAAAATAAAGTCTTTAAGGAGAAAATAAAATAATATAAAAAGGGTAAGTCATGTAAAGATGGGAAATACACAGGGAGTCTTGATCCTATATGGTGTCTTGTTAACTTTAAAATTTTTTAATTGCTGGTGAATGAATGACAGCTGCTGAGAGATACAGGTCCTTCTGTATTTCTGTTGCTTTCATTGGTTGAATAAAGAGACTGCCTTGGCTTTTTGATAGGGCAGCCCTTAGGTGGGCAGAGTAGACAGAACAGAATTCTGGGAAGAAGGACAGACAGGCAGACGCAATCAATCTCCGGCCTGAGATGGACGTAGGTTTTGCTTTCTTGTGGCAAAAGCTAACCATTTGTGCAAGGGGCTACCCTAGCCTCAACTGCTGACAGTATGCAGTCCAAACTGGATAAGCAGGAAACAAAAAAAAGCAACTGCTGAATTTTGCCAAGACAAAGCAGGCGGTCCTTCAAAATTCCTGCTTTACAGAAAAGTCTGTCAGATATTGTAGACCCATAAGCCAAAGATGGATGTCCCAACACTGCAGAGGAGCCTTGGACGACTGTTCAGGCAGCCAGGTGTCTCTTGTCATTTCTATAGTTTTGGAAGTTACTTTCTCTGCACTTCTTGTTTACTCAGGTAATATTTTATCCTTCTTGGGGCTCCGATGGGCGTTGAAGACTACATAGTCACAGTTTTACAGTCTGCCTTGCTACCAAATTCAAAAGCGAAGCTTATATAAGTGATGTAAAGTTTATAATGTTGAGAAACATAAAAGCTTAAGTTGTTTAAAAAGATGTTTTAAGGTCTAAAAAGACATTTTTAGGATGGCAATACGAGTTATGACAGAAATGATTTAGGTATAAAACTTTGGACTAATATAGAATAGATAATGGAGTATTTTCTTTAAATTTGCCAACTGCAAATGGACTGGACATTGTGAATGTAATTCTTACCTGGTAATTGTTCTTATTGTGTATAGTTTTACTGTATTAGAGTGAAAACCTTTTTTTTTTATTTAGACAAAAAGGGGTATGTGTTGTGAAACATTCCTTTACACTGTGTGGAGATGTGTCACTGTAACTGGTTCAATAAAAAGCTAAATGGACAATAGCTAGACAGGAGGTGTAGCCAGAACTTTTAGACAGAGAACACTCTGGGAAGAAGGCAGGGTCACAAGCCAGATGCAGAGACATGCAGGAGGAGAGGTAAAAGCCACAAGTCACATCGCAGCATGTAGATGAATAGAAATAGATTAAGTTTTAAGAGCTAGTGGGACAAGCCTAAGCTACAGGCCAAACTTCCATAATTAGTAGTAAGTCTCTGTGCCAGTTTTTGTGAGCTGGCAGCCCAAAAGTCTGACTACAGGAAGTAGCTGGAGCTGGTCTTGGTACAGAGAGCCACAGACTGTTACAGAGAGTTATCCCAATCTTTCAACACAGTACAACAGCCTTGAAAGTCTCTGAGTGTTTTGTCTATCGACCTTCTCGGCACCCTTCCTACAGCTATCTGAGGTGATCCTGTCAGTCTTCCCAAGCCACAGTCACATCCTGGCAGCCGTGGCCGTCTCTCAGTATTTAAACCACATTGGCATCTACCCCCACCTCCAGAGCTATCTAGTTGCTGCCACGGCTTCTAAACAAGTGGCCAAGGCAGACCCACCACCTCCATCCTCCTCCTGCTCTCAAGGCTGACCCCTGCAGACAGGTGGGCTGCAGCATGCATGTCTCAGCTCAAGTTTTGCAGCTGTGTGCACACATCCCTAGCTGCACCCCACCTGCCTATACACACTCAAGGCCTAACCACAGTAGCTTCTTTCTTTCATGTAGACAAACATCAAAAACATAAGACTAGAAATAATAGAACTCTTCAAAGACGACACAACGCATTCTTGATGGGACACCAGAAGCACATATTACAGAAGCTAAGTTAGTAGGATTATCTCTATAAGGTAAATATCGGTAAAGTGTCATGTGCTCTTTAAGTTTATTGAAAGTGGACTTTGGGGAGTGAAGAGACCCTTCACTGTTTCTTTTAACTCCCCTGCTCTAGATCAAGCTGGTCCCCCTGTTCTACAATGGGGAGAGGGAAAAAAAACAGCAAAGGAACGCTGTGTCCTTGAGAACAGCCATTTCCAAGAGTCATCGTTGTTTATCTCAAGGTGTAAACATTTCTACAGTGGGAAGAAACTCATCCATGGAGAAAAAGCTCAGTTGGGAACGCAGGCTGGCTGTGTCAACTTCTCCAGTCAACATCCATCGGATGCTTGGAAGCCTCTGATCTGATGGTGCTGTCTTTGCTCGCTCAATCACACAGCTCCAATCAACACTACTGTGGAGCCATAGGCTCCTGATTTTATGATATTTTGCTATCTGATGCTTCTATCTGCTACATGCTATGTGTTCCTTTACTTTTGCTTCCTATAGATTTAAGAAATGCACCCAAACAAAACTAAAAGCTATCATAAATCATTCTCTACATACAGATCAGCATAAAATGAAAATCTTCTCCAGTCAACCTTTAGATTCCAATAATATATCTGCAAATTGTATTTCTGGCAAGGAGTTAGTATCTAAATCATATATGGAATTTATATGTCAATGGCAAAAAGTAAAATAAAATAACCTAATTTTGAAATGAGCAAGGAGCCCAAATAATGGTCAACAGATACAAAGAAAGGTGCTCAGTATCAACAATCAGGAAAAAAAACAAAACCGGAGTGGGGTGCAGTGACTTTGCTTATCTTTGGTTTTGCTCTCCACGGTTTCTAGTGGGTCACTGCAGTCTGAAAATATTAAATGGAAAATTCCAGAAATGAGAAATTCCTTGTTATAACTTACAGACCACTCTGAGTAATGTGTTTAAATCTTCCACTGTCTTGCACCATCATGCTCAGGACATGGACTGTCACAATGTCTAGTGTGTCCTCACAGTATCCACTACCTGCTCATTTAGCAAGGTATCTGCTGTCAGTCTCCTGTTGTGGCATAGCAGCACTTGTGTTTAAGCAATATTTATTTTACTGCATATGCCCTTCCTAATACAACCTCAGTACGAAGGTGGAGATGCCAGGTGTTTCATTTAAGCAAAAATTAGGAGCTTCTTAATAGGTAAATTAATCATGTGCTAAGGCTGATAAGAATCTTTGGTAGAATCTATAAAATTGTCAAGACAAAATTACTTTACTATCCCACCACAGACTACATACGTGAGAGTCATAGTACATGGAAGATGCTTAGTTAAGATGGAAGGGCATTAAATCTGTGTACAAACACATAGGCAAAATCTGTGTGTGTGTGTGTGTTTCTGTCTCTTTCTCTGTGTATGTTATCTCGGTCTCTATGTCTCCGTATGTCTTTCTCTCTCATGTGTGTGTGGGGTGGGCATATCCCCTGCAGTGAGGGGAAATGACTGGCACCTCACATTATCAGAGCCAAGTGATAACAGGTGATGAGGGGTTGGGAAGGGGGATACCACGACACTCTAGGTGGTAATGTAAATTGGCGTAATGTCATAGAAAGCAATACGGAAATGCAACCAACATCACAATCATACAACCTTCAGGAAATAAAGGTACTTTAATAATTTAATAATTAATTAATACACCAAATCAACATAAATCCAAGTTCAGTTTGCTTGTCCTTTTAACCCATTTCCATGTAAAATACCTTTAAAATTGACCAGAAAACTGGAAATGTGTAAGAACAGAAACCTAGTTAGAATTTATGCACCCACACAATAAAATATTATATAGCTAGTTCAAGGACTCAGGTCTGCAATTAACATACAAAGTTGAAAACATGATACACACTTCCATTCATGTGCACACGTGACTCCAGAAATGTACAAGGGCAATATGGGAAGAACACAGTGAAAACCGCCACAACAATAATTCTTTTGGGGTTGTGCACTCAAAGGTAATTTCCCTTATAACTTTAACGACAGCCTGAATTGTCCTATAATACATCTACATTACCTTTTATAATTAGAAAAATAATGCTATTTAATGTTCAAACTTGTTTAGCCATCTGAAAGGTCAGGGATACTTTTTCCAATAGAAGAAAATTCATATGACTTTCTTAATGATGAGAACAGAAAACTCAGTGCAAGCCGGGCTGTGTGCTCCTTACTTTGTCAAGCTGACCCAGGCTAGGGTCATCGGGAAAGAGGGAGCCTTGGTTGAAAAAAATGCCCCATGAGATTAGCCTGTAGGCAGTGCCACCCCCGGGCTGATGGTCCTGGGTTTCTATAATAGAGCAGACTGAACAGGACAGGAAGAAGCCTTCCTCCAAGTCTCTGCTGTAGCTCCTGCCCTAGGCTCCCACCCCGACTTCCCACCATGATGAACTATATAGTCTGTGAGATAAAATAACCCCATCCCTCCTCAGCTTGCTTTTGCTCACGGTCTTTACTGTAGCTTTAGGAAGCAAACCAGGAAGGCAGTAAAGTCCAGAAAGCTGTAGGTGCCTTGAGGCAGGAACTCACAAGGAAAGGCTCTCTTTCACAGCTGGCTCGAAGCAGTTGGTGTCAAGCCTGTGCCAGGCCCCAGATGTTATCTGCCAGCCTTCTCCACAAACATCATGTAGAGAGGGGACCCTGCCAAAGAGCCGAGGCCAAAAACCCATGGAAGACACAATGTGACACATTGCCAGGACGTGGTTGCCATGTTCCCTCCTCAGCAGCTGTCTGGCCGTTAACCAAGTCCTATTTTTAATTGCTTTAAAGTGATCTGATATAAATTGCTGAATTTTTTCAGTTATTATTAGAAATTAATCTGTAGCTCTCAATTAAGTCCAATTACTGCTTATTTCCTCTAAACAGGCTATTCCAGCAAATTATAAGCATGGAGAGTGCCGCTGGGTTTCTCATGGTAAATTTCTAATAAAGCAAACCAAGAATAAAAGCTTGTTTGTGAATTTACATGGAGAAAAGGTATCATGAGAACCATTCTAGAGGGGTGAAGACCATGGGCATGGGAAACGACTGTGAATTAAAATTTCAACTCTGACACTTGACTGTGTGAATAGAAAAGTGAGCTGGCATTTCTGTGACACAATCCTAGTATCTGAAGAAGGACACCAAGCAGACAGCATAAGATGGTGTGTGGCCATTTTGCAGAAGCTGCTTAGAGCAGCATTTGGCATATAATAAATATCCTGTGAATGTTTAGAATTACCACTTCCGGTAGACACTGAATGTACAAGGCACGTGTGTGTGTGTGTGTGTGTGTGTGTGTGTGTGTGTGCACTCCCACACACACGCACACATGAACCTGTTAATAAAGGGCGCTCAGGAGACTAGGAAACACAACTTAGGTCACCTTCTCAGGGACCAATCTGGCCTCTGGGCTTTGGTTACAAATGCCAGGTATCAATAGGGCAGGTCCCAGTGACTGACGGACACTCAGGTGCCAGCATCCACTACACAGTCAAGAGTTCAAGCTCTGCTTCTGCCACAATTTGGTTGTTTGCCCCTGGGTGAGCCACTCACGACTAATCTTCTCTGCAAAAGGGGAGCAATGGCGGCCTCTTCTTTGTGTGGCAGGGTTGTTGTGGACTCCACTGAGCCGCAGCATGTGACGAGGTCATACTCAGGGTAAGGCCAAGGCTGTTCTGTAAACCTAAGTTATCAGACACTCCGCCCAAGAGACCATGCTCCTGCCTCAGCATCCACATGATGGGACTGCTTGAAAACATCCCTGCCCACATGTGACAGAAGACAAAGCTGATGCGGGCTGTTTTATAAACTTAACACTAGGCGAGAAAGTTTTCTAGTCTTAGGTTGAGGAAAGGATGAACCATGTTTAAATCGGAGGCTGATAAAGGACCACACCGCCACTTGCTGATACTGATCTACAACCATCATCTAAGGACCCCGCGTGGAACCCCGGGTCAGCCAAGAGGCACAGGAGGAATCTGTGCTGAAGTCCATGCTTAAAAAGCAATTTAACATAAAAAATAGCCGTAGTCTTTTATGAACACAGTGTGTCATGTTTATTGGGCTGTTCACAGGTAAGCTTAAAACAGGAAAAGATGGGATGGCATCAAACCCTCAAGAAATAAACTCTTTAGCTTTCTTAGCTGCAAAGGGTGCGTTCCATTGCAGCTAAGGACCAGACAGGCCATTCGTTCACATATTTGTAATGGGCGCAATTTACTTTTCTTAGCAACAGGAAGCAAATACATTTAACCAATGACTTTTTAGAACAAGAAGAAAACTATCTTTATGAGTTAGGACAAAGAAATCAATTATACAAATTAAATTGATACAAAATACATTATAAAGAAAACACACATACAAAAGTGATTACGTGGGCCAGAGAGGGAGGATGTCACAGAACACCACACCGAGGGAACACTGGTGCAAATTCATTTCAGTTATGAAATCAGGTCCAACAGACACATTTACTGAGGTAAAGGCACAATGACTTCCACATAATTTATGGGGAAGAAGCCGGATTCCCCACGCAGCATTCCTTCGTACCAGTTTTCATCTATCTGATTGGTTAGTGTAATGATGTCCCCTTCTTTAAATCCTAATTCTCCTTGGTTTTCTGGCTCAAAGTCATAGAGACCGCGACAGCAGGGTTGGTCCGCGGGAATGTGAGTACCTGTCCATGTGATATGGAGACAAAAAGTACAGGTTAACATGACAATCATCCCGGAAACAAGAAATGGGGGAGAAGCCTGTGCTTGCTCCCTGCCCACCCCAGTGCTGGTTTCCCTTGCTCTCAGGTACTGTTTGTGGTCCCGGACCTCCTCCAGCCTCCTCAGCTCTCCAGCTGCCTCGGGCGAGCCTCTGTCCCCAGTGCCTGTCTTCCCAGTCCTCTGAGGGAGCAGATACGAGTCCACCTCTACTCAGCTTGACCGGGAGCCCAAGGGGAAAAGCTAATCACCAGGTCCCAGTCCTGTCTCCTGAATGCTCAAACTTTCCTTGTGGTGATGGGATGGTACTCAGGAAAGCTAAAGGGCAAAGTTGAGGCGGTGTATGACTCAAGTCTAGGAATTCTGAGGTAGTAACATGGGGACAAGAAGAGAGCAGTCAGAACAGGAACACTAACATTCACAGAGACGACTGATGTGACCAAAAATCTAAAACATGGTCACTGGGAAAGAGAAAATGTGTATGAAGATTTGGGTCAAGTCAACTCTAACACATTGACTCAGAGAAAACCAGCATGAAACCTGTGAATACCAAGGGTTTGTATGAATATATATTTGTCAATATATTTCCATGTATTTTCTTTCATTAAATAATATTCTTGTACTTAATATTGTGAACCTGACCCCCCACATGGCTACTGGCCGGCTGCCACCTGTACTAATTTCCCTTTATTGTTGGCATCCATCATGGCCAGTCCGTTCAGAGCACACTTGATCTTAACGACTCTGTAACTGGACATTTGTGGCTCTCTTTTCCTTCCTTCCTTCCTTCCTTCCTTCCTTCCTTCCTTCCTTCCTTCCTTCCTTCCTTCCTTCCATCCTTCCTTCCTTCTCTCCTTTCCTTCTCCCTCGTCTCCTGGCCTTGCCTCTTTCCGTCTTTTCTCGTCACTTCTCCTCCCTGCTCCTGTCCTTCACTCTTACACCTCCCACCCTCTTCCTTCTTCCTGTCTCTTTTAGTCTTTCTCAGCTTTGAGAGGTAACTCTGAAGAAAATAGCAGGTACATCTCTTGACACATACACACACAAACGTCTGCACTCTTTCCTGAGAGTAACTGCCTAGAACAAGATTTGATCATCATGAAGTTGCCAAGATGCTTGACATTTGCCATCGATTTAATATCCTACCTTTATTTTAACAAATTAGAAGCCCTCATATACTCCAAATACTGGCCTTCTATCTGCCAAATCTGGTACAAACTATTCCTAGCTTCTCATCTGTCTGTATGTTTTATTTTTGCCGTCTGCGCTGGCAACTGGGCAAGTGGTAGGTTTTCTATTTGCTTTGGAATAATAAAATTTTAGGACAATAAAGGAGGGTAAATGAGGCTTTTCATTCATAGTTTGTCCTCCACAGTCATGTATGGTTATTGAACAAAATTTTTTAAATAATCTTTGAATTTTATGTGCTTTGGTGTTTTGCCTGCATGTGTGTCTGTGTGAGAGTATCAGAAAACCCCTAGAGTAATAGACAGTCTTGAGCTGCCATGTGGGTGCTGGGAATTGAACTCAGGTCCTCCGGAAGAGCAGTCAGTGCTCTTAAGTGCTGAATCATCTCTCCACCCCCTTTGAACAGAATTTTATTAGAGAATTTCAATTAAATCTTTTCATGTTACAACTTTTGTTTTTAATCCATTTAGATTTTAGCAAAAAGAGGAAAAATTTATTATGTTTTAATAATGCCGATGAAGTTATAAATTTTAAAATGATCCTTTACTGATTTGAAACACTGCTTTTATATCTTATTGTTGAGAGTCTTCCTACATAGCCCAGACTGACCTTGAACTCAAAGGGATCCTCCTGCCTCCACTTCCCAAGTGTTGGGATTGCTGGTGTGTGCCAGCACACCTGGCTTTATCACTTACCTATCATAAGCCTGGGGTCTATTTTGAGATTTTCAGTTTAGTTCAGTTGAATCCATTTGGTCACAGTACCCTCTCTCTTTTCATATTATATCTTTGAAGTAAATGTTAATAATTAGTACAGCAAGCTCCTGGCCACTATTCCATTATAGAATTTCCTGGCTATTCTTATAATCATTCAGGTAAACTTTAATGCCACTGTATAATTTCCATTTTGACTGGATTACACTGATTCCTCTGAGTAGTAATAAAATTAATTTTAAGAGATTTTTTTTAAATGACTGGCCATTTGAAAATGCCACAGTAATGCAAGTACCACATTTTGACTCTGTGGCAGGATCACACTTGCTACTATTTTAAGATTTCTATGCTCATACTTAAAGGTGAAATGACTTCAGCAGGCTTTGGAAACACCATTGATTTTACTTTTTGTAGGTGAATATTTCTTCTTTGTTTTCTAGATATTCTAAAGATTTTCCACAAATTCCCTGAGCCTATAAGTTGGTGAATCTAGGGCATGTTCCAGGCTAGTTTAAGATAATGGACTTAGCATGTCTAAAGCTAGACATGTCTTCCTGCTCCAGCTCTGCTCCAGCTCTCGGGAGTCACTCTGGAACCTCAGAGTTTCCCACAGTCCCCTGTGAGGAGCTGAAACTGTAATGAAGGCAAGAACTGAAGGGCCTTGACCAAGTAAGATGATGCAGTGGTTGGAGAAAGGCTAGGAGCATGGACCACTGGTGAGACCAAGGCTGTCTCTAGGGATGGGATGGAAGGAAACTTAACCCCAGCCCAGACTGTGCACACAAAGGAGGGCCATAGGCATTAGTTGGAAATCAGCCATCCAAAAAGAGATCGGGAGACTCTCTCTGCCACCAACAACTGCCTCCTCTATGAAAGGTTCCCTGGGCTCCTTCCTAAACCCGGAGCCAGCAGAAATCATTCCAGAAGGAAGTGCAGGCTCCCAGAACAAAACCAATTTCCAATATCCCGACTGAAATCTCTGACAAGCTTTCCCTTCTGCCGTTCAATTTTATGGTTTCCATTTTTGTTTCCTTTTCCCGTTGCTGTTAGGCCAGTGGTGGTCTGAAAGAGGCTCACGTATTTGAATGTCTGGTTCTCAGTTGGTAGACTGTTTAGGAAGGACCAGGAGGTGTGGCCTTGTTGCAGGAGGAGTGTCACTGTGGGTGGCTTTGAGGTTACAGAAGTGCCTACCAGGCCTAGTCTCTTTCTCTCTGCTAACTGCCTGCAGATGAGGATGCGGTCTCTCAGCTGCTGCCCCAGTGCCATGCCTTCTGGCCTGCCACCATGTTCCCCACCATGATGGTCATGGACCAACTCTCTGAAATTGTAAACAAGCCCCAAATGTTTTCTTTGACAAGTTGCTGTGGGTAATGGTATCTCTTCACAGCAATAGAGCTGTAACCTTGAGACTGTGCTGGAGAGTTGAGGCTCTGTAAGAGACTGTGTTCCTTCCTCACACATGGGGTTCACATAAAGTCAGCAAGAGGAAAAGCCAGGGAGAAAGAATGGCAATGGATGATCCAGGTACTCCTGTGGTTGGCCAAGGATGGCTCCCAGACCTGTTTAAGCAGGTCTTGCAACATGGGTTATCTTTTTCAAATTTCCAGATCCTGCCAGCCTGGGGGAGGGAACTGAGAACCACGAGTGTCACAGCCTTCCCTGCACATTTGGAAGTGGATGGAGCTTCAGTTGTTGGGGGAAGAGAAAGCAGAGGTGATGAGGCCTCTCCCTCTGCTGAAAGGCAGCCCTACCCTTTGGGCGACCTGTAGGCTGACCAGCCTCTTGGAATCGAGGTCTATCCACACAGAGACATCCTGGACCTTCTGGATGTTCATGGCACTTGGATGGCTCCTTCCTGGAGAGACCTGAGCCCAGCCAGTCAGTAAATCCCTTTTGTTACACTGATGGCAGCCAGGGAGATGGGAGACAAATGTAAATGCTGGGACTTAGCTTCATTGTCCTAAACTTTAAAGAGTAACATTCAGTGATGGCAAAGCACCAGGAAACTGAGTTTCCACGAGGGGATGCTCCACTTTGACTTTGGTCAAAGTTCCTAATGAAGGTGGGCAGGGCCACACACTGAGAATCTGGGGCTGCAAGTCAAGGTCCACATCTCTGAGGAACAACTGCTTCAGGGTGGCACGTAAGAGAGCCAGGTCTTCCCACGGCCCTGCCACTAGCGGACTTGACTGAGGAGGAGACGGGTGGAACAGACTCCATGGGCTCTGAGAGCCACCTCCTCAAACACACTGTCCAGGCAGAAGGCAAGCAGCGAGTCCTGCATGAACCTCCCCTTTTGGAAGAGGTCACAGGCGGATATCAAGCCAGACACGAACACCAAGGCCCATGGCCTACCTCACTCTAGGTCACCTTCCACACAATCTGTGATGCTGCTGAGACACTGTGCGGGTCCTCACACCCTCTGGGGGGCTCTACCAAGTGAGCCTCCTACTACAGAGGGAGGGCAGAGCCTGGGTGTGAACCATGTCAGCTTCTAAGTTCTGAACACTGCACTTTCAGTCGTGAAACACTGTGAGGGTCAAGGCTTTCGGGCTTCTGTGCCAGAGGCCAGGCACATTTTGTAAGATTTAAGAAACAGGCAGACTCTAGTTCAGAAGAACCAGAGCTACAGGACCTCGGAGCACAGGGATTTTCTTCAATTCGTGGAGGTGGAGGGGGCTGCATCTTGTCACTTAGGAAAGAGATAGAAGCACTTCCTAGAGGGGAAGGACCTGGAAGAGAAGACATTGCCCCACAGCGTGAAATCGCTCCCTAGATCACACCCAGAGGATGACGTCAGCCCGACTTCCCACTGGAACTGTGGGTCAAGGCAGGCTCCCAAAGTGCTCTGAGCCAGGGAAAATGTGGTGGAATGAAACCAAGGAGGGGCTTTAGGTAACCACTACTTGCTCCCCACAAAATGCAGACAGATCTCCCGAGCGCCAGCAGGAGTGGGGCCCAGCTGGGGCTCCACAGGCCACCTGCAGAACATTACAGATGTTCCACACACACACACACACACACACACACACACCTGCAGAACATTACAGATGTTCCACACACACACACACACCCCTGCAGAACATTACAGATGTTCCACACACACACACACACCTGCAGAACACTACAGATGTTCCACACACACACCTGCAGAACATTACAGATGTTCCACACACACACCTGCAGAACATTACAGATGTTCCACACACACACCTGCAGAACATTACAGATGTTCCACACACACACCTGCAGAACATTACAGATGTTCCACACACACAAACCTGGCTTCTCAGAGGTGGAGCTGGAGCAAGAGCCATCAGCAAACAGCCACCTGCGGAAGCAAGTCTCCGCCCAGGCCACCTGCGGAAGCAAGTCTCCGCCCAGGCGGCCCTCACTCACCAACAGCTTGGGAAGGACAAGAGGACGAGGACACAGCTAAGGACAACACCAGCTCCAAGAAGGGGTTCGTCTCTGAGCCAACGACAGTTATTTCCTGAATCTGTGAGTAACAACTAGGCCATTGGTACTCTTCACTGGAAGACACTGAATTACCTTGAATGGCAAGATTACATCTTTTTCCATTAAGAGAAATGGAAAAAAGATTAATCTTTTTTTCCCTCTCTCCATTTTTGGCAAAGAATGGAAATGGAAAAAAGATCAGGCCGTTTCTGCTGCTGGTCTAAATGGAGACTCACACCAAGCCCAGCTAGAGAAATAAAATTTCTGCCCACCTGAGAGAAAGTGGCTGGGCCTTCCAGGACACAAAATCCACATCACGGAAGCTGGAACTTGCAGTCAGCCAAGACAACCTCTGCTTCCTCAGTATTTGGGATACCTATCTGGAAGATGCCTAAATGCTTGGCTTCCCGCTGCCAGACACAACTCCAGGTGGGCGAGCAGCTTGCCCAGCCAGTGTCCCATTTCTGTCCCCCGTGGCCTCAGAGACCCGAGCCCCCCTTCACCCTGGCTTTTGCATGCAGTTGTTGGTAACCAGAACCGTGGATAAAACGTGCACACGAGTTTGTTACTGCCTAGCAAAAGGGTGTGTGCTCTAGTTCAGGGAGCAGACACCCAGGACCAATGGAGTCCACTGGGGAAGGCCGCAGCCCCTCCGCCACCCTCAGGAGGCTGTGTTTATTTTCTCTTGCTCCTGAGACCTGGTTTTAATGTAACATGAGAGGAGAGGTAGGAAACACAGTTTGTCTTTGTGAACAGAGAAAAGAGAGGATCCCTTTTAAATATTTATCATTCAAGATCTGCTCTACACCATTTTGAGAGAGAGACAGAGACAGAGACAGAGAGAGAGACAGAGAGAGAGAGGGAGAGAGAGAGAGAGAGAGAGGGGGAGAGAGAGAGAGACAGAGAGAGAGAGGGAGAGAGAGAGACGGAGAGAGAGAGAGAGAGGGAGAGAGAGAGAGAGAGAGGGAGAGATAGAGAGAGAATGTGTTTTCTGTCAGCCACACACAGAGATGGAAAACATCTCTTCCTAAAACAAACATCATTTCCCTGTTGGCTATCATGATGTGGTCCATTTTCTAACAATAGAGGGTCCCATCTTAGCCTCAGGAAAATCCTTCCCAGGGCACTCCCCTCAACCTCATCCCTGTTTGCCCAAGTTCCTACCCAAATGTGTCACTGGCATACACACATTCTGACATTTTTTTCATGCAGTAGCCATCCAATCCCATAATGCCTCATCTTACCCAGCTGCAAACCTCCCTGGTTTACCATACGTGTGGCAACAGCAGCACCTCAGCCTCAGAGACAATGGCTTTAATCCAGTGACTAGCTACTACCACTTCCCTTCAGTGTAAGAGCAGGGAAGACGGGGTCAGCTTGAGGACCATTCTTCCTGTGCATCTCTGAGTAGCAGTGGGAAGGTTTATCTCAAGCAACCTCAACTCCTCTCCTTATCTGAGCCAATCCCTACCCTTCAGCTGAGATCCTCAGCCCAACACGTCCCAGGGAGCTCTGAGGCCTGGGAAAGCTGAAGACACATCCTGTGCCTGAATCCTACCCATCCTTGAGGGATGTTCTTCCCTACAGGGGCTTCTGTGCTCCCTTCCTGTGGCTGGAGCCTGCCATCTGCAACAGCATCCACTCGCTAGATGCCAGCATAGACACCGTGTTGGAGCAGAGCGCCTGATTTGCTCTCCCTCTCCCTCTCCCTCCTCCCTCTTCTCACTCCCCTTCCTCAGGCTGGGGAGCTGTTCTCAGATGCTGTTTCCACACTTGGCTTTGAGGGAGATGAAGGCCGAGGGGGGGGGTGAGCAGGAGATGCTCTCTTCACAAGCTGGAAAAGCAGAAGCTCGTGTCCATCATCCAGTCCATTACGTCTCATCTTGACTATCTTCCAGGTCACCAAAGGAGCTCCTCTCTCCTCTGCCGGCCTTCATTCCAGGGGTTCCAAGACCCAGGAAGCACTCCTTCCAAGCACCATGAATGAAGGCACACTGGATCCCCTCCACACACACCTACTTTCTGGGAGTTAGGGGAGTGGAGAGACAACTCAGGGCACCCTCTGTCAGCATGCGTCCTGTGGAAGGACAAGGCACGGGGTCTCCAGGAAGCTACTGACCTGAGGAGGGCTCTTGGTCTTTTAGTAAATGCCCCAAACTCTTGTGCCTTTTGAGATTTTGTTCCCGTTTTGTTTTTTTAAGTAAATATATATATATATATCTTTTTTCTTGCCTCCCTTGTAGCCGGGTTGCGACCTGTCACTTTTCCCGCTGCCAGTGGACCTTCCCGAAGCAGTCCCTCGGGGCCCTTCTAATCTGCCGCCTTCAGTCTGTGGTAGGCTGGGAAATCAGATAACCGATTATGTAGTATCAGCAGAGGCTGTGCTGGGCTCTTACACTGCAGCAAGTACCACGCTTTAACGTTATGCTTAGAACAACTCTACCCCTGCTCTACATACAGAGGACAAAATTGGAACCTGGGAGTACAAAGCGACAGAGATGGGACTGTAGTTCTCTCTGAATCCCAGCCCCCTTCCTCCTCCTTGGCTACAGCTAGGGGGAGGGAGTGAGGACATGACTTGTCTTCTATTCTCTTCCATTTCTCATGGCCAAAGGCTCAACAGTGTTGCCGCGTCACCTAGGTTATGCTAAGACTCAGAGGAGGAGCCTGGCTACTAGAGGTCAGCATGGCAACGGGGAATGAAACCCAAGGTCCTGGAAGCTTTGTTTCCATGCGACAGTCGCCGTAAGAGCTGACTATACCTGACGAAGTTGACGCAACAATTTATCTCCTAAACATGTTGGGGCAAAACCACAAGTCAATGTCTTCTTCCTCTTCCCTTTTCTTCTCTCCTCCGCTCACTGTCACCTCACTTGTCTCCCCCCACCCCATCTTGTCTCCAGGCCAAGCTGAGGATCCAGCTTCCTAAGTAGCTGAGGATGACCTTGAACTTCTGATGTGCTAGACTCTACCTCCCAAATTCTGGGTTCAATACAACATATCACTAGGTTCAGTTAACACAGTACTGGGGATCCAGCCCAGGGCTTCAGGCAAGCTAGGTGTGAGCGCTGCCAACTGAGCTCCATGCCCAGCCTCAAAAGTCTATTTCTAACTCAGGCTCGAGCGCGGTCTCCAAGTGTGTGCTCTAGGCCAGGCACCATGCTCAACCTGTACCAAACTATTTCTTTTGAGTTAGGTGGTGCATATTTGGTTCAGGCTGTCTCTCCAAAACTTATAATCTCTGAGTTTAGTTCTGAGTTCTTTGGAGGCTAATACTTTTCCCATGGCAGACTAAGATGCAATGCTGGTGTATAACTCTGACGCACACACACAAGTTTGTTTTCACCATGCCTAAATTACAATTTGCATCCATCAGACTAGACAAAAACTAGCAGTCTCCGGGTCCCAGCTCTGGTGCAGATCACCAGGGTCTCCATTTCCTTGAAGCCCTGCCCCTACCTCTAGTGTGTCTCCATCCCAGCTAGCCTTAAACTCCCTATGCTGATAATCTCGTCCTCCCAAGTGTTGGGATTATACAACTTAAAATTTAAATCTTAATCTATGATAGATCCATTGTAAATTGTTAGGATATATATTAGAAATAACAGCCCACTATTTATTACAACCGGTGATTTATTAACATGCCCAATGGGGGAATGCAAGTTTATTCATATCATCATCATATCATAAAGCATATGATTTGTCCTAACCTTACACCAACCCTTCACCATCCACACAGGTTTGTCATTTGGGTTTAATGAAAAGAGCTTGTGCCCTATCGTGACGAAGGCCAGAGTTGTCTATTGGGATGACTGGTGCAGATTCTGCAGAAGTGGCAGTCTATTTAGTTACCCCCTGACTGGTGACCCCTCAACTAGAACCAGGCCTAGTGTTTATGAGTTGTTTTTGCCAAGACATGGGGAATGGGAAAGATAGGGCTATCATCAAAGGTGGCTTTCTGGTGACTGGTGTAGGGACCAGCTAGCAAATGGCCCTGGGCAGAGCACAGCTTTGTACAGCATGGGTTAGTCACTAATGCGGGAAAATCAGAAGACTCTGCACAAATAAAGGGCTTCGGGTGTTCCTTTAAGAATCATCAAGACTGGTCTGCTCATTCTGGGCTCTCATTCTCCAGGAAAGGGAAGTGCCACAGATCACCCCTTCAGGGTGTCATTGGTGTAGATTCATATGGTCCCCTGGAGCTGTTCCACAGCTGTCCTGCTCATAATCCCCAGAGACAATGGACTTCTACACTCTTTCTTAAATATCAGCACCTATCAATATTTGGACTATGCCAGTTGAAATGTTAGCTTGTAACTTAGCTTAGCCATGTTGTTATAAAACACATAGATGACTATAAGATATTCTGCATTTGAGATAATATCATATAGCCATTTCCACTAAGTTCTATTGAAATTCCCAAAGCTAAGAGAGAGGCTATGTCTTGTGGCTCTCAGAAGCTTCCGTGACAGAGCACACAGATGAATTCTGGGAAACTATTCTGCACAGTGAGGAAGCCTTTCCCTTCCAATGCCTCCTTCAGCTTGGGAAAAACAGCAAAGGGCTACAGCTATTTCCCCACGCCAGCAGCTACTGACCGACACACATACCACTTTACAATCTGCTTTCTAATAATGACTTCTTAATATTGGAAATATTAAATGCTCAACCTGACAACAGTTTAAAATGTTGAGAATGCCAAGGACTCAGAGACAACATAACAGATGCAGCATTCAGAGCTCAGAGTGCCCCAGCATAGGAAGCCCAATGCCTTCATTCAATACAAGTCCACATCCGTCCGGAGATGGTAAGAGACCTACCCAAAGCTGGCCCTGACTGCCGGCATCTGAACTACAGTGTGGGACTCCTGCCCCCTGGCTTATCTCGCCCTGGCTATGACACAAGTCAGAACCACCACTGAGAGCTATAGAAATGGCTGTGGAGGAAGGCAGGCTAACTGAATGAACTCCATCCCCAGGACTCTGCGAAATTTTAATTTCCTCTTCGGAAATTTAGGTCAATAAATGTGTGTGCTCCTATTGCAAAGTGCGCGTCTCTTTAAACGCTAAGCCCTGCCTTTCCCTGTCGAATACATGTTTATTTTCCAATGTGATCCCAGGAGATTGGCGCCCATGAGAGCAATGACCTGGGCTCTAGAAGCTATTTCTGAGCAGCCTTTAAACTGTCAAGAAATTTATAAAAGTCTCTTTTATACCTAAGGAGAAGTAGAATGTCTTAGCACAAGTCGTCGGAGAGATTTATTGTGCCTGTTCTGATGGCCCATGGCACACATCTGTTAACGACCCTCAGCCTTCTCCACACACATGAAGCAGATCTCAGCCTGAGGCCTGTTAACCCTTAGCTGTCGCGATATTAATTAGGAGCTCCAGGAATCTCAGAGGAGAAGGAAGGAGAAAGTCTCATGAGTAGATGCCACCAAAACCCAAAATCGTAAGGGCTGTGCCAGAAGCCTGAGCCTGTGTCTGAGGCGTGACCTGACCTTTCCGCAGGTGCCTCTCTCTGTGTCTGCCCTCCATGTATTAAAGCCTCCCCCTAATGCCTCCAGCGCTGCTAACATACTTACACAGGAAAAAGGTGAATTACAACCTGCTCTCTACTTTAATGTAGAGCGAGTAACAACTCAGAGTCTCACACAAGGTCCCAGGGGTGAGGAAGGTTCTGGAACACGGGTCTCTAGTGCCACGCTGTTTTCAGAGAACTGCCCAGTACAGAGTTCAGCTCAGGCTTTCCTTGACTTCCGTTTCTCTTCGGGGACAAAGGGACAATTTGAGCTGATGAAACAGCATGACCATGTGCACGGGAGCTTGGACAGACCCTCCTTTCTCCTGGCCAGGGTCTGAACTTGGCCTCCTTCCACAGCGCAGGTCCCCTCCTCCACCCTGGCTCACTTTATTCGCCTCTTTAACTACCTAGCAATGATGCTATCGGCGATTCCATCGCAGTCCCTCGGCGTCGTCTGCCTAACTGACCTACATCCTTTCAGCGCTCTCTGCCCTTTTTCCTTCTCTAGAAAGAAGAAATGATGAAGAAAATGTTCTTGGAATCCATTTCTGGCAGAGTCTTCAGAGCTTTGCTTAAAATTGTTACTGAAATGCTTGACATTTTTCCTCTCCTTTATAAACATTATGGGCAAATCATTCGGAACCCTAATGGAAAGTAATTTCCCATTAATGCAGGCTGTAAAATGCTATTTTCTTTTGAAACTGTGCCTGGGAAACAAACAGTACGGGGCCCTCTTACACTCAAAAATTCCACCTACAAATCAGCAAAGCTCAATGATGGATGCGTGACACGGGGGTCCCAAGGGAAACTTCAAGGCAGTGGCTCGCACCAGCACAGAGCCACAGCAGCACTAGGAAGACTCCACAGCCTTGGGTTTCTGGAAACAGGCTTTCTAAAAGCCAACTGAGCAGCACAGCTCTTACCATGTAATCTGCCTGGGGACGGGGACAGAGCTACTGACCAAGGAGGAAGGACGGGAGCTCAGAATGGCGTGGCCAACGTGAGGTAGCCAAGGGCTCCTTTGTCCTGTCCTACTTCTCCTCTACCAAGCCAGACGCACACAGCATATGTCCTCGACCATGACACAGTTGGCCACACACCCCGTGATTATGAATCCTTGAAACAAATCATGCCAAACGCTCTTAAACATTCTGTTACATTTGCCAGGATTTCCTCTGTGTGTGTGTGGGGGGGGTGTCTATGTGTGTGCACATGTGCACATGTGTGTCTGTGTATGCTTGTATGTATGTGGTTTGTGCATGCTTACATGTGTGTGCATGGTCTCTGTGTGTGTGCGTGTGTGTGTACCAACTCGGAGTTCACGGATTCTGCGCACCTGCTGGCCATTCCTCCCACCTCTGCCTTCCCAGCCCTGGGCTTACGGGTGCACACTGCAGCGCCTGACTTTCATGCGGGCACTGAGGGTCTGAACACAGGTCCTCATGCGAGCATGACTAACATTTTACCAGCTGAGCCAACACTCCATCCCCAAGTATCCCTTCTTGATGATATCAGATAGGCCATCTGTGAGGAAGCTATCTATTCCTGCTACCTACTGACCTGGTGACCGATAGAGAAACTCCCACTTAACCTCCCTGAGAGTCCCCTTACTTATGTGTAAAATGAAGGTACATCGGTAGCAGAGATGCATGTGTGTAGCAGACTGTCTAACCTAACACCATACTGCGGTGTAGTCGCTACCATCATTCCTACTACTGTGGCTTTATTGTCATTAACACTCTCTGCAACATTGTATGAGGAAGAGAGGAGGCCCATGCACAAAGCAACAAATAATGCACCCGCATACTGCAGGCACCGCAGTGCTATGGGCCCTATGCCTGTCCCTGACATTTGATCCAAATATTTGACCTCTCACAGAACTCAATATATTGTCTCCTTACTGCCAGTCGGCGACTAGAACAAAAGAGCCAGGTGCCGTCTCACGGCCAGGAAGAGATGGTGTTCTGGGGGAACTTTATCCAAGGTCCTGGAATCCTGTCTCTAAGAACAAAGCCCTTGCTGGTTACATGCTGGAAGGGAGGAAGGGGAGGTCAGGGCTAGCTTGAGGACTGGGGTCTGCTGTACCCAAAGCTAACACACTGGAAGTGAAGGCTGGGATTGTACTTGTTTCCAAAGTTTTAGTTCATTTGTTTATAGCCACCATTTTCATAAACAGAAAGCTTGAAATGGCATCCAGAAAACTCTGGATTCAGAGTAAAAATTCGCTTCAGGCCAGAAATCAGCAAATCATACAATGTACAAAACCTGTACATTTCATCCAAACAACTAGAGTTCTGAGACAGGGAGGCAGGCACTACTAAAAACTGATACTAGGGCAACAGACACACACAGTGAGCGCCCAGCAAGGCAGGATGCGGTTATCCCCAGCAGACAGCGCAAAGGGCTCCTGGCAGCCAGACAAAGCGTGATGTTCACACAGGGCACACAGTTCCCTTAAAGCAGCCATGCCAATTCTTCAAAGCCACTGACTTTCCCAACGGGAGGTTTGCATTTACTCAAATATGTGTTGCTGAAATACAATTTTAAAGATATCTTCAAAACAGATAAACATTGTCCATAGCTTAGCTTAGCCTAATGCAGCTGTGCTTATGGCCGTGCAGCCATGGGATCCACTTAACTTTCTTTTCTATTGAACTTCATACCTGCCCGTGGTTCTGTATAACCCACACATACGCTATTTAAATAGATGGGTAGTAGCTCACTTAATCTGCCAAAACCTATTTATCCTTATCCAACTATCGACAAAGTATCCACAAATAAATAACTAGACACCAGGTTGTTTCCACATACAACTTCTCGGAGATTATTTATTAGGCATACAAGAATAGTCCATGCTAAGTTATTTCTTTAGGGTGTGTTTCAAGGCGTGAAGCCAATGAAGCACCCAGACACTTGAAAGCCAGAGCTACAATGATTTCCCATGAGTCATGTCAGGGGTTGGCAAACTGTGGGCTGGAAGCCGAACAATGTAGGAATGAAAGCCGATTATGCTCGTTCACTCATCTACGGACATGCTCAGTGATGTAACAATAAAGTTCAGTAGTTGTTACAGAGACCACACAGCCCATATAACATATAACAGTCTAACATATGTACTGTCTGGCCCTCTACCAAAAAGTCTGCCCACACCTCAGCGACTCTAATGTATGACTCCACAGCACTTGTGAGATTGTGCCCAAGTGCCACATTTTAACAGAAATGGAGTCTGCAGCCCCCAACAGAAGGCAATGAGAACGAGAGCAGACATTTTCTTCCAGGAACTTTCTAGGGCGTGCATATGGAAGCTGCACGCTGCCTACCCGACCCTTCCTCTTCCTCCTCCATGGTGAAAGAACTATGGGTAAAATCTGGATCTCCAGCTGGATGTGTCATGTGACTGAGCCCTGGCCAGTGGGATGGAAGGGAGGTTATGTGGGCCACTTAGGCTCAATTCTTTAAGGAGAAACTCTGCACCTAGATTTCTATCCATTTCTTGAGTCTCTCGGGAAAGGTGGCTACTATTAGCTCAGTGTAGAAACTGTTACCAGAAGCCAGGCATTGGCACAATAAAACCTGCCACTAGGGACAATGACTCAGAAGGCAGCAATGGAGAGAACACATATGTAAGAGGTTTGAGAGCCCATGACACCAATGAGGTCACAGCAAAGCATTTGGTCTAAGTTTTATATGCGACAACCTTGGAGGCAGACTACACAGGAATCCTAAAACAGAAGATGGGGAAAACTAAGATGCTCGTGCATGTTAGTTACTCCTGTTGAGGCTGGAGAGTTAACATACGAGGCTGAGAATCACCAAGACTGTGAGAAAAGATATTAGGAAAGAGCGGAGGCTGAGAGTCAAATGCTAGGAAAGCCATCCGCTTCAAGAGAGCTGAAGAACCGGAGGTAGGCAAACTGCTGCTGGAAATACTTCGCAGAGAACTGGCCCAGAGGAGCAAGGCACATGCCCGTGACCTATGGTCTGTCAGACATGTGCCCGTGACCTATGGTCTGTCCTCCAGTCACATCTGCAGCTTTGAGCAGCCTCAATTCGGTCTCTATAAGCTGAGCAAGGGAAGCACGGATCTGACGAGCAGGAAAGACATCAAGCTGTCTGAGGTGCCATGTCTAAGAGGGGCGTCCACAACTGCTGAGAACGACACGGGGCAGAAGTTCACTGTGGTTTTGATGGAGCCAAACTATGACAGGCCAAGCAGTGGTGGTGCCTGCCCTTAATCCCAGCACTTGGGAGACAGAGGCAGGAGGATCTCTGTGAGTTCAAGGCCAGCCTGGTCTACAGAGTGAGTTCCATGACAGCCAGAGATACACAGAGAAACTCCCTCCTCTTGGACTATTCTCTCCAGTCATCATACAACATGAAAGCCTTATGATGTTGCATGTGGCAGGTTTTCTTTCTGTTTTGTTTGTTTGTTTAATGGGATTTAGTGTTAGCCTGATAGCAAAATCTCAACATAACTGGTCTGATAATAATGATGCTCTTAATGACTCTTAAGGGGGTAAATGCCATTTAAATCATTGAAATTTACATAATGCATTACATCAGAATCAAAATTGAAAACTAAAATGACATTCTATAAACTACAACTTCAGATCAGAACTCTGAAATAAGTACAATGGGAAACAGACAGTTCAGTTCAAGTCCAGTTAGGCACCTTTGCTGAAGGAGACTTTTAACTGGAAGTCCAGTTGCTATGTTAAAATTGGACATTAAAAATATTTCAGGGATCGGAAAAAAATATTTCAGGCTCAGTGTGTAAAGAGCCTGCCTGCTGAGCAAGCATGAGGTCCTGAGTTCAGATCTCCAGACAAATAAACACTATGCCTGCAAACCCCAGCACTGAGGGACAGAGACAGGTTTGGATCCCAGTACCCAAGGAGCTCTGATGCCATCTTCTGGCCTCTGCGAGCACCTACACACAGGTACACATACCTCCACACAAACACACCCCCATATGCATAATCTTTGAAAATATAGTTAAGGGGCCAGGGACACAGTTTAATTGGTAGAGTGCTGCCTAACATGCAGGAAGCCTTGGGGTCACTCCCCAGCACCATATAAACCTGTCATGGTGGCACATGTCTGTACTCCTCACCAGAGCCAAGGGGAGAGCTGAAGTCCTTTGACAATGAAGCAAGGGGCCACAAACCAAGGAATGCATGTGTCCTCCAGAGAGTGGAAAAGGCAAGACATGGGTCCTCTCCTAAAGCTTCCATAAAAAAATGCCAACATCTGACTGGGTCCCCAGAACTGCAGGATAATAAAGAAACATGCCCCTCTATGTCCCAGAATGCAGAGCAGTTCGTTGAAAAGCTAACAGAAAACTAACACAGTTGAAGAAGAATTTAGCAGCTGGGCTACATAAAATGATACATTACTCACTGAATAGGTACAGAGAAGAAGGCCACAAAGAGAGACAGCCTCAGAGTGCAGATCTAGAAAGTAAGACAGGACAGGGACACAAAGGAAGAGCCCAAAGCCACACGGGGCATCACAGACCTGTAGTCCCAGAACTTGGGAGGTGGAGTCAGGAGAATCAAGATTTAAAGGTCATTCTCAGAAGTATAATAATTCTGCAGTCAGTCTGGTAAGTATATAAGTAAGATCCTGTCTCAAAATATCAATATAATAATAATAATAACAATAATATAATAAAAGTTTAAAAGTGGAAATTTGAGGGCAGAAAGGTGTTTAAGGTAAAAAAAAAATATCTCCCACATTTATAAACAACGCAGGTAACTGGGTTAAAAGGATCAATGAGAATGGAGGAAGGAGAAAGGAATGGCACCACCACCCCAGTGTTCCGGGACGACGCACCAACCACTACCATTCCTCAATGCTTCTGACTCACAAAGTAATAGGAAATGACAAAAATCAGGCAGGAAATAGAGGCAGAGAGCGTGGTCTAACTTGACCTGCTACTTACAGACCAAACATGAATAGTGAAACATAGATCATTTCCAGGGACACACAGAACCAAGATGGGTCATATTCTAGGCCATGAGACAAGCCTCAAACAGTGTTAAAGGGCAAAGTGCATACCACATGGACCATCTGAACAAACAGAGGGACTGGGGAAGAAGAAATGGGTTAGAATATGAAAAGTAAAATCATTTCTCACGTGAGGGAGGATCATGTTCACGCGGACACATGCCTGTGTGCAGGAGTGTGAACACCATGTGAACAGACTTGTGGGTGATTGAAGTCATTCTTAGCTCACATTCCTCTGAAGCCATTCACCTGTTTTTAGACAGGGTCTATTACTGGCCAGGAACCCCAGAGATCTGCCTGTCTCTGTCACAGCAGCACTGGGACTGTAAACTCCTTACAGTAGGAGTCAAGAGACCCCACCTCCTCTTAGGCGGCTTCTGTCGGACAGCTCTGTAATCAACACACAACGCTGCTGAGAAATGAGAAATGCATGATTTGTAATCAAAATCAGAAAGCTCTGTAAAGATTAGGCCATTACCTCTTCCTGTGGTGATCTGTAGATTCGACCCAAACAAAATTAAAATGTGCTCTTTTTGTAGCGATAGAGAAGCTAATGCTAAAATTCACCTGGAAATGCAAAGAAACTAGAAAGCCTGTGTGTGTGTGTGTGTGTGTGCGCGCGCGCGCGCGCGTGTGTGAGAAAGAGAGAGAGCCACATACACCCACTCCCCTGACACCCAGCTTCCAGCCACAACAGTTCAGTGGAGACTGTAACTTCAGTGGGAAACAGGCAATTGTATGCAAAGGAGCAGCAGGAAAACCAAGAGGGGCATTTGAAGACTCCTGATGAAGAGAGCTCTATCTACAATGTGAGTATTTATCTTAAATGGTGATGGTAAGGAAAGCGGATGGACAGAGAGTGTACAGAGACCGAAGGCATTAAGGCCTAACCTTCCATACCAGGAAAAGATGAGGAACTCGAAACAAAATAAGAATAATCCAAGCTTTCGATTCTCAACTAGAGTTAAATGGCAAACACAGTTGGAAGTGGTTTCTTCTGGGAGCAGGAAGTGAGTCTGGGGACGGAGAGGGAGCTGCTGGTCATGGCTCTAACCCTTAAGGGCCATTTTCTTTTAAAGCTATAAGCAGATTACCCTGAAAGAAAAGACCTATGAGAATGTTGGCGAAAACACAGACCTCGGCTTCTCTGGCCGTGTGAGCTCCAAAAAGAACACCTGGACATCCAGGAGCAAAGCGGACGAAGGCCAACCCAAGTTGCACACCTGTGCAAACAAACTCACTGTGGACTGTGGGCTTCAGAAGAAAGATGGGGGAAATGTCTTCTGCATCCAAGGCAGAGAATGCTCAACACTCCACACCAGATGCACAGCTTATAGGGGGGAAAAACCTGAAACATGGGGCTCCGCAATTAAAAGTTATGATCTGTGAAGATCTCATTAAAAGAAGACAAAGAAAAGATACAGAGAGAATGTGCTGAAACCCGTGTGTATATCTCAACGGACTTCTGTTTGGCCTATGTAAAGAACAAGGCGCAGTAGCTGAAATAGAAATAACTCAACTGTAAAATGGGTGAAGATGGGAAGAGACATGCCATCCAGAAACACACAAGCAGCTTGCTTTCTCTTGGGCCACCAACCAGCTCCCAAATCACGACACACAGACTTTTATTATTAATTATGAATGCACTATGAATTTATTATTAATTATGAATGTCCCACTAGCTCTGATAACTTAATTTAACCTGATTCTCTTCATCTACATTTTGTCTTGGGGCGTTTTACCTGTTTTTTCATTCTGTACGTCCTACTCCATGTCCAGCTGGCTGGCCCCAGGTGTCTCCTCTTTCTCCCTCATTCTCTCTCCCTTCTCTCTCTCTCCCCTCTCTCTAGCCTAGAACACCTCTTCCTACTCACTCTCTCTGCCCACCAGCCCCTCCTATCCCTCTACTGCCTCACTCTTGGCCATTCAGCTTTTTATTAGACAAATCAGGCCTCAGGCAAGCAAGGTAAAACAGCAACACATCTTTAATCATTAAACAAATGCAGCATAAACAAATGTAGCACACCTTCACGTAGTTAAAGTAATATTCTGAGACAAGCAAGTGTAACTAACATCTTTCCAGAGTTAAAGCGCTACCCCACAGCACACATGCCAGCTGACAGATGCGTGACTCCATTCATCAATATGGCTGAGAGAAAGCAATAGCAGATGCTGGCCCAGACGAGGCGAGACAGCACCACCCATATTGCGGAGGCGGGCACAAGATGCTTCAGCCACTCTGGGAGCTTGACAGTTTCACTGAATTTGCAAAAATAAGCCCTGGATGACAAAGACCTAACTTAAATATTAGGGAACGGGATTTTTAAAAGTAGTAGAAAACCATAGCAGAATAATACAGGGGACAGGAAGTTTTCTCATCAGGCTACAAAATGTACAAAGTATAAACAAAAATATTGATAAAGTTGGCTACACCCAAATAAGAGTGTCTATGTTCTCTAAACAAAATTAAACAAGTTGAATAAAACAAAAACAAAAGCATCTCCCAAAGTTTGAGCCTGAGTGGCTCCCTGGGGAAACACTATTAATAGCCCATCTGTAAGATGTCCACAAACCACAAAAGCAATACAAACCTTCTAAAATAAAACAAATAACTTAGATAAATACTGATCAATTAAAACAGAAAACATATCTAATCTAGTGATTCCACAAAGGTTAAAAGGGAGACAGAACACCATGTTTTATGATTTGCTTGTTTTAGAAATGCTTGACAGAAATTGAGGTCTGGCACACGCTGACATGGCGCAGCCATTTTGGCGTATCGCTTAGCAACGTCCACCACGTTTAAACACTAGCACATCCCTGCCGCCAACCCTTACTGCCTCACCAACTTGGCAGTTTCACTTCTACAAAGTCTTGCTCAGCTGTATATGGAGTCAGATAAGGGAGTTAGGGTGGTCACTGTCACAGTTAATAGGGGCCACGCAAAAGCATGAAGTTGCTAAACGCAGTGGGAGAGGCCTATGGGAGTGGGAGGTGGAAATAACTACAAGAAAGCAATGCATTTTGGAAACAAAATTGTAAAACAATACAGTTGCTTTTGTTTTGTATTTATAAGACAAAAATATTGAGACTCTGTTACATGTGAAATATATGTGCCAGCCACAGGTAGGACAATAGCGATACTCAGTCCTTAGGAGAGGCTAAGTCTAGGGAAGAGACCTGATGCGGTTGGAAATCATAGAGAGACTATAGGAAAATATACATCATTTGAGTTTTTTCTTGGTTTGTTTTACTTCAGATCCTACTTAAAATCTAACAGTACAGTAGTACTTGAGGTGGTGGCTGGCACATCTCAGGTGCTCAGAGAATGCTAATTAAGCCTTTCTAACAATTGAGAGGCTATTTTGAAGGTGTTGACCTTTAAACGTAGAAGATGCCATAGCAGCCACGGGCCTTTGGTCAAGGGGCTGTCTAACGGCCACACTCGAAGGCATTAGTACACAACGGACTTCTTCCCAGTGCTGGGTTTCAAAATTTGAACACCTGACCATTGGAATTGGGGAAGGAGGGACCCGTCAGTCAGCCAAAGAAAAGCCCACCCATTTCTCAGCGCATTCCCACCAAGAGCTTCAGCAACACACAAGACTGAACACGCCTAACTGGAGACCCCGCTTGGCACGCTTCGGATGGCTGACTTACCTGATATCTTTGAGGAAGTGCTGCTGGAGACTCCATTGATGTCACTGGGGCTCATGCTCACAGGCTTTGGCACGAATTCTCGCTTGGGGAGTTTGGAGGCATACGCTATACTGCAACACACATGGGAGGCCAAGTCAGACCTATGTCCCAGACAGCAGAGACTTCCTAGTCCATAGGCCTTAGGTTTTCTTGAGGAGGACCAGACCCGGTGGGATTATGAGAGCAAGGACTGTGTACCCCGACTTCTGAGAACCTGGAGTGTCAGGGAAACAACCGTGTGCAGTTCTTTCAATCTGTACTTTAGTCTCTAGCTGACATTCATCTGGAAGAATGTCCTCATAATGTCCCCGAGGCTTAGCAAGCAGACATTGCCCTAGGCTAGCTGCCTTCTTTCCTCTCTGACACCTTGAAGGAGGCCATCTGTCTACAGAAGTGGATGCATCAGGAATGCCCCCCTCTGTAACTACAGCACCGATTGAAGCAAAAATCTCGCTGAATTTATTCATTACCTTAATCCCATGTAAAACCATGTTCTGTTATAAAGCCTAGTCAAAACGTAGAGTAGGTCTAGCCCAATAATTTGATCAATGGGGTTGCTGTGCAAACTCTAAATAATATTACTGATTTTCAGAAAAGTAGGGAGTGCATTGACTGTGAAAGTCCCAAGGCAGGGAACAGAATTTCTTTATCATTCAGAAGCTACCACTGACTCTTTCAGTGTCCAGAATCAGCCGGGTATCACAGCCCGATCACATTTTTCATGAGCTTTACAGGGTTCTGAGTGCCGCCTCGCTCTTTCCATACCCCTAGATGTTGGGGATGGAGCCTGTACTCCACTCCTCAACAGGTAAAAAGAGAGTGAACCTTTTGGCAAGTCAGCAAAGACACCACAGGAGCTACCTCTCAGGCCACTGTGCATGTATGCTCTACACATGCGTCACAAAAAAAGGGGGGGCAGGGATATTAGTAAAAAGAAAAAGGAGAAAAGCAATTCCAGCCCTTCACCCAGTTCTGCCCTCTTATCCCAAGCTACATATTTATTATCTTAGCCTCATCCCGTGCCCACCTTGAAGGTCAGCTAGAGAGAATTCCAAACAGAACGGCAGGAGGGACTGGAGGACAGACGCTGGCTGCACTCTGCAGCCCCTGCCTAAGCAAGGCGAAGGTGCTTACCGCATCTCTAGCTTGTTCTGCAGCTCCTGGAGGATCTCTGTGGACTGCCTGTGATAGTCTAATGCTGCTTCTACAAACACGGCCAGCTGGCTGACTTGCTCTACCTGTGGCAGAAGTGCAAAGTTACTCCATTTTGGCCAGCACCCTCGGGACATCCAGAGCAAACAGGAAGCCTAGTGACAGCAGCCCAGCTCTGCAGGGCAGCATGGCCAACTGCCTCAGCCCTGGTCCAGTCCAGCTTAGCCCATCTCAGAGCCCTACAGTCATGACGAGGGTCACATATAGGGCTGGAGGGGCTGGAAAAACACTGACAAAATTGATTTGTAGTTATGAATCTGCTGTAAATCCATTAAACACTCTTTTACAATTATAGGATGATATTCTTATATATTGATTTTAATGCTCTAGAAATCATGGATCTGAAGATGGCGGGCATCTTAGTTAGAGTTTCTATTGCTGTGAAAAGACACCATGGCCACAACAACTCTTATAAAGGAAAATATTTAATCGTGGTGGCTCCCTTACAGTTCAGAGGTTTAGCCCATTATCATCATGGCAGGACGCAAGGCAGCACGCAGGCAGCCACGGTGCTGGAGAAGGAGCTGAGATTCCTTACATCTTGACTCACAGGCCACAGGAAGTGGTCTGAGACACTGGGTGTGGCTTGAGCCTGTGAAACCTCAAAGTCCACCTCCATGGTGGCACATTTCCTTTAATATGGCCAGCAAAGCCACTCCTCCCAACACTGTCACACCACCACCAGTGAGAGAGAGCTCACCCAACTGTAAATGAAACCAATGCTTGATAAATGAGTTTTCTTAGAGAACCGTCTCTCTGTGTGCTTTTCTAGTTAAGCCAGACCAAGAAGCAAAGTCAATGAAGTCACAATCAGAGAAAGCAGGGGTGGCAGGCCAGTCACACCCGCTCCAGGGCAGGGAATTGTTTGTTCCCTGTGTCTCTGTTACCACCCAGCAAAGCATTTTCCCTGACACATACGGCAGAAAGAGATGAGCTGTGGAGACTCCCCTATTCCTCTCACCCACAAACCAACAAGCCCCAAAGACCTGCAGAGCTTGAAGGGGCCTGAGGGCTTTCCTGTTTATCAGTGGTGCTGAAAAGCCACTACAGAGAGTCAGGATTTCTTAGTTCTAGAACCTTCTATAGCAAGGTCCAAAGGACTGAGGTGATTCCCCACCGTACCCCCAGCCCAACTCTTCTGCAGCTCCAGATCTGGACAGAGATACAAATCAAAACCATGCATCCCAGGTTTGGCCAAAAGAGCATTTTCTTATACAGCATTCTAACCAGCTCTGGGCACAGTCTGGCTGTTTCCCCGTCCTGCCATCTCTTCCCCCTCAGCACAGCCAGCTCGCTGGCTCCCACAGATCCGTGTTGCTTTCACGTACCATTGAGAGCTCTTTCAGCTGCCTGCCCTTTAAATGGTCACCCACTTATTCTGAACCTGAGTTTACTGTGCATTTACAGTCTACATGGATCCCTCTCATGCCAAGAATGCCATGGGCACATGACTAAGGCCAGCCCTGGCATTGCATATGCTTTACCATGCTCTGTGGCTAGAAAGGCGACACCCACCTTCCATTTCCAAAAACACAATAAACAAAACAAAGACAGCCTGGCCCCTGCAAAATCCTAAGGAGTCCTTAAATTTCATCTCCTTGGCTTTTAAGAACACTTTTGAATAAGGCCCACGCCACAGCCTGACATGACCACAGTAGGCTCTGCTAAGGAGACAACGCTGCCTCCTTGCGACACTGGAGCTGCATGCTCGCTGAAGACTGCCGTGACCTGTCTTTAGTCACAGCAGTCTGCTTTGTACCCACTTTGAACTAAGCTTGCCTTTGCAGACTTAAAGGACAGCGAAAGGCAACTAAAGGAATAACCCTCATGCACTTGGGAGTGCGAATCACCAACTGTTTCTCTCTGGACAGCTGGAGCTACATCTGGAATGATATGGTTGATAGCTGACTTTGGGAGGCAATGGATCCCAGGGCCCCCAAATGCTTGGGAGACAGCCGCAGTACTACCCATGGTGCCTGCAAACACTGGATCCCCAGGGATAGCCCTGAGAGTAGTCGCTAAACTCAGCTCCTCTTGCTGAGCGCAAAGGCAAGTCAGACCCAAACTGGACTTATATATCACTGTTGAGAACCAGAAGCTTCTAGCACCCCTGCCCCCCCACACCCTCACCCCAGGATGTGAGCTGTGTGCTGGGAACCAACAGAGATAGTCTCTGCTTCCAAGGTTACAAATCAAATTAAATGCCTAGAAAGACAGAGCCATGCTAAAGCAACAAACTCAGATCCTGCAAAAAGCCTCCTTCCATTGGCCACATCAAGGAATCTGAATAGCTTGCCTGTAGATGTCACTGGAGGGTGAAACTGTGTTAGGCTAGGTTGTACATCCAGGGCCCGTGGCAGACAGTTTACATTAGGTAGCCTGGGCTTCCAGGGTGGCCCGATGTAACTATAAACTGCTTTGGGGCTGAGGATACAGCTCATCCAGTAGAATGCTGGCCTTGCATGCATTGGGCTCAGGGTTCAAATCCCAGGGTTACCTAAGCCAGAGGTAGTGACAGTAATTCCAGCGCTTAAAGGTGGACACGGGAGGGCAAGGAGTTCAAGGTTATCCTTATGGCAGAGCAAGTTTGAGGCCAGCCTCACTACACTAGACTTTTACACACACACACACACACACACACACACACACACACACACACACACACACGTGCGTGAGACAAATTTTTAAGAGGGAGACAGGAGGCACAGAACCAGAGTAGAAGACAAGACCACCAGAGTGGAAGGCTTGCAGACAGTCTGCTGCTGGGTTTGCAGATGGAGGAAACCAAGCTAGGAGCATGGAGCTAAGGAGGCTGGAAAGGGTGACAAAGCAGGCTCCTGCCAAGCCCCCTGCTTCCCCCCCCCCACAAACACACACACACCCCATATCACTGGATTTCCAGTCTCCAGACTGGAAGACAATGGACTGATATTCTTTAAGCCGCTGTGCTTACAGATGCTTGATACAGGAGCCATAGACAATGAACAGCACTGCTTTCTCCTCTTCTCCAAACAAGAGAAATCCAAGGGGGTGGGCAGCACCGCTAGGGGCTCCATTTCCTGGGGATGGAAGCTGTGGCCTTGAGACTCATGGACGCAAACTGCCACCTCAGCTCTATGATATGTATCCTTGGTCTGGGGGAAGCAACAGACAGTACGGACTCACCCTGTCCCATGACAGTAATGAATGCTGCATAAAAACCCATGCCTCCTATGTACACATCTAGTTCTGTAACCTCTATTTGGCTGCAAACCACTGCATAAGTACTAGACTGTGAGACTACTTGGAGCATCTTGGCCATGGGGATGGAGGCAAACCATAGATGTCTGGGGATTAGCATCACCATGAGCTGTGGAAACTTCAGGGACACTCATGTGGAATCTGAGCATGAGTCAGGCCATTTGAGCCAACTACAAGGGACCTGGGTCTACCCAAAGGAAGAGGGGTCAAAGACTATAGCTTACAAAAAAGGTCTTCAGCTCAACTGTCTGCAAGAGGACCACAGAAATGGGTGGCTGAGAAGAAACCCAGATGCCTGGGGGCCACAGTGTATTGGCATACATGGATAAAGAAACACAAATCTTTGGAAGCTGGCAAGCAAGCCTCTTTCACAGCTAAAGCCCATGCTCACCATGATGGCCATCTTCTGTTTCAGATGGGATAACTCAAGTGACTTCTCACTGTCGGGCTTAAGATGGCCATTCTTCTGAAATCCTCAGAGCAGAAGGGAATGTCTGGCCGTAAACAGAGATGCCTTTTCCAGTGAACCTGAGCTCAGATCCACAGATCCACATTAAAAAATATAATAATAAAATAAAAATAAAAACCTGGCTGTAGTGCTGTGCACCTGCCATCCCAGCGCTGGAGAGGCGGAGATGGGGGGCAGTCCCCGGGGCTTGCCAGCAGCCAGACTAGTCAAATCGGTAAGCTCCAGGTTCAGGGGGAGACCAAGCTTCGAGAGTAAGGTGGGGAGTAACTGAGGAAGACACCCAAAGTCAACCTGTGGCCTCCACCTGCGCACATGTACACACACACATGCATACACACAAAGACACACAAACACACAGAGAGGAGACCCACACGCGCGCATGCACAGAAACAGACACACACACTCACATGCACAGTGACAGACACACACACAGTCTCACAAAGAGACAGAGAGACACACATGGACAGAAACAGACAAACATGCACAGAGACATATACACACAGACACACATATAAAAACACACAGAGAAACAAAAAGACATAGACACACACACAAACACGCAGAGACAGAGAGACGCACAGAGAGACACACACAGTGATATACACACAAACAGATACACACAGAGACCTAAAGAAAATACTACTTCTCTGGACCAATGAGAATAAACCAAGGAATCTGGAATCCAGTAATTCCACTGGTTCTGTGAATGAAGAGAGGCCTCAGGCTGGAGGAACTGTCAGCTACTGAATGTTGCGAGAGCCTGGCCTCTCTGGGCTGGAATCGATATTTTTTGAATGTAATGTGTCTGGTTTCTTTTAGGTCAAAGGCTGACATTTAATCATGCCAAGTTGTAACGAAAAAACTTCTCAGAGAAGAGTTCAACCTGTGGGTGAGGTGGCATCTCCAAGAAATGACAGTGCACCCTCAGAACCATCCTTCTGCCTGCTGCAGCCCCGCCGAGCATGAACTGCGGTGGGCACATGGCCCTTCTCCAAAGGGAGGTCCACTCTGGGTGCCAGTCACAGTCCGGCGCAGAAGGAGTCATGTGCCTGGCCTTAAAGATCCCTGGGAATCAAGGGAGCCAAAACCACTCTATGGTTTAAATGGCTACCTGAGGAGTAATGGAGTCGCCTGGCCTCAGCTAAAAAGTGAGATCTTCCAGGGCTTGAATCCAGTTCTTCCCAACAAGATCAGCAAAGGCTGGGATGTGGGGTTAAAGGACATGCCCCCCTACTTTCCCATTCTCAAATCTGCCTGGAACAGATGAGTAAACCATGTGACATTTGTTTAGGGATGGTGGAGTGAACAACTCAAGTTCCACGCCATCTTTTCCTTGGTTCCACACCAAAGATAGATGAGCACCCTAATTTGTGAGATGGAGGATCACCCCTAAGCTACCAGGATACCTGAACCACTCTGGGTTCTGGATTGTTTTCTTCAAGAAAGCAGGCTGTGAAATTGAGCACGGCTCAACACTCAAAGAGCAATGACTGCTCTTTCAGAGGACCAGGGTTTGATTCTCAGCATACTCACGATGCTCACAACCCTTTGTAACTCTAGGATCAGGGGTCTGTTGCCCTCTTTTGGCCTCTCTCACATGGTGAACATCCACACACATAACTGCCTTTTAGGGCTCTTACTGTATGTGACCCAGGACAGTGGGAGATGAGGGCTAGGGACAGTGGGTCCAGCTGCCCTTGGAGGGTGAGGTCTGAGCCCTGGAATTCCTGGTGCCGCAGAAGCATCTGCAAGAGATACCCAAAGGAGCACCATCTCACACATGTCCTCTCGCGTTCTTCACTATTCATTCATTTCTTTAGAGTAGCTGCTAACAAATCCTGCTTCTTCTCTCTCCTAGGGATGAGACTGGAGTCTGCCCTTAGCCATGCGCCTTACTCTGCCCCATAACTGGTTCTCATGGTCAGAAGCCTGGTGAGGGCTGCTCACCCATCATCAGCACTGCATACGGTGTTCAGGTGAAGGAGTCAGGCTATCGTGTCCTGGGGCTGGCTCCATCTCTGCCCCCACCATCCTCTTTCCCTCCCTCCTTCTCTCTCTCTACATGCCCACCCTGAATCTCTTTTCTGATCACTACAAGGGTAGCATCTCTGTCCCATCATGATGTTCCGTGTCACCATGACAGATATAATGAAGCCAGCTGACCACGGCCGAGACCTCTAACCCCTAAGGCAAAGTTCACCATCCCTCCTTTTAAGTTGTTCTCTCAAGTAATAAGTACAGTAAATAAAATTCTGGCCAATTCAGGGTCTAAGCACCATCAAGTCCATCAGGCAGAGCCAGGGGTTGCAGACATACTATGTTTGACAAGCATTAGAGAGATCCAGTTGTGTTTACTGCTGCCACAATGATTTCCTGGGAGAAAATTCAGCCACCACCAACCCTGAAGCACAGTTTCCCCATCATGAAAGGAAGCAGGCATGGCTGTAAAGGCTGGGTGACAAAAGGGACATGAAGTTGGAGACCAAGAAGTATCAGAACTCTGTGGACTGTACAACCATGGCCTTGACTTCACGAGGAAATGGGCAAAAGCCAAGGTAAGAGTTAAAAAACAAGCAAATAAAAACCACCCAATCTCAGGATGCATCATTAGCACTTCTTCTCCCCCACACACACACCAGATCACACCCACACTTTGCTCCCCTGCCCCGCCCCAGCAATGGGCAGCGCTAGCATTAGCATGTGCGACAGCAGGGGTCAACTGGAGGTTTTTCATACTTGATCTGGTCGGCAAGAGAGCAACTGCCAGGCCACATGGACATGACAGAGACAAAGAGACCCCTTCCAGGTCTGAATGCCGTCACCTCGAGAAGAGAAGGAAGACTGTCTGCTGGGTGACACCGCGGCCAGCCGTTATCCTTAGCTAGAAACATGGCAGCGGGAAAGGATAAACGCATGTGTCCTCGGCCATCAGCAGCACATCTGAACCCTGTCACAGCACGCTGGGAAAACAGCGGCCCTGGCTATTGCCCTCACCACCACCACTAAAGTCCTCATCACCATGACCACGGGGGCCGGGATGGGACAGTGAAGGAAGAACCAGGAGCCTGGTGCTGAGGCAGCCTGAATGACCCTTCGCTGCCTCGTTACCTGGGTCTCTCCTAACCTCAGTGGTCAGTGGTCAGCGGCCAATGACAAAGGATTGGACAGAGAATATGGGGTACCCTCCAGTGCCAGCCTAGGAGGAGTGAGGAAGGGGAGCCCCACTTACAGAGGTGGTGCCTTCTTACCTGGGGGTCAACTCCTTAGGGGTACGCTGCAGTCATGTCTGAACTCAGCCCACTCCAGGACCCTTCTGAAGCCCTGGGGCAAAAACTAGGTCCTACTTTTACTCGAGGGGGACTGACCTGTGACTAGCAGAGACCCCGTTGCTGTCACAGAATGGACAAATGATTGCTTTTGTATGAAAAAGTGGTTCTTTCTGAATTCTGACTGCTGATGAAGAGAAAGCTCAGGCCTCTTAGGCCGAATGTCAAAGCCAGCACTGCTGAGATGGCCTTTCTGCACAGAGAACTTGGTGGGGGCGGGGGGGATCATGGAAGTTCATGTGTGAAGGCCATGGGTAGAGCAGGTGGGTGGGAAAGCAATCTGACACAGAAGCTGTGTCCTCAGCGTCTGAAGTCCCTGTCACAGGCCTGGGGCCAGCATGGCAGTACTTGTGGGGTCTCTAAGGACCATGTGCCACAAGGACCACAAAAATGTTTCCTAAATACTTCAGATGAATCAAGTGTGGTACACTCTGAGACCAGACAGAACAAAGACGCCCAGAGCTTAGGGCAATAGCCAGGGGAAAAAAACCAAACAGAGGGAGACAGCTAACGCTTTCATGCGCCCCACGCACACACCCCAGAAGGTACAAAAGATGAACAGATTTGAAGGCAAAACACAGCAGAGCACAGCTCCCAGGCATCAGCAGTTTGACGGACAAGAGAAATTCCAGACTGCTCTCTAGAGCAGAGAGAATTCGTCCCTGGGATTTAATGAGCTGTCAGTTTTGCGCATCCCTTCCCTCCCTTGCCTTCCGCAGGGTGAAAGGCTTTCCTCAGGTTTTTTTATTTGACCCGACTGAAGACAGAAGGACTTGGTGGGCCTTTAATAAACCATTGTAAGCACAACATGAGAATAAATCAAATCCTGCTTTTCTATACAGGTGGGCAGTTTTGAATGTGTCCAAAGCTAGTATCCCAACTTGTGACTACCGTCCCAAATGGCTAACTGTGGTGCCTATAGGCATACAAAGTGCAAGCTGGCCTCAGGCTCCCTCAGCACTGAAAGGGCCTGTTACAGAGCCATGCTGCTGCCATCCGGGCTCCTCTCTGCTCTGCTCCCCTCACCCCTACCCCGACCCTCTCCAGCCCAGGGCTTTGCTTCCCTTCCCCGGATCCTCTTTCCTACATCACCCAGCCATTTTGGCCACAAGCTCTCTTGGTCTTCCCCTCTCTCCTCTCTTCCTCGCTCACTGCTCCCTCCTCATGACCCGATTCAATCTGGACTCTTGCAGATGCCTCTGGCTGTACTTATCAGATTTACAATAAAAACCTTCTCCTCACCCATACCTTGGAATAATGTCCTTGTTTGCATTCAGTGTCAATGCTAGACCAGTCTAAGGATGAGGATTTAGGAGAGAGACCAGGGGTAGAACCACCCAGCAATGCCTGGTAAGCAAGGCAGAAAAGGGAGGTCCCAGCCTGCGGCTAGAAATTTCTGTCTCCTTTAGTTCAGCTCCACTTTATTACTGGTGACAAGAAACAGTCCGCCACAATGCTGTTGCTTCTGGAGGATGTGGCCCTAGACCTTCACAGCCTCCAAGTTCACAAGCACCAGTGTAAGCCAGCCAACATGTAGGCCAGGCTTCTCTATCCTGGTGTTAACTCTGACGGGTAAAAGCCTCAGAGGGCTGGAGAGTGAGACAGATCAACATCTGTCCCAGAGAGCATCTGATCAACCTCAGATCCAAACCACAAATGCTGGGGCCTTACATGCAAAGGCTGGTCTCCTGGGCATCTTCTGGGACAAGGTCATCCCCAGAGATAAGCAAGTCTCCCCGAGGGCTTCAGTCAGGGGTTGTTGACTATCTCTACGGCAGGAGGTGACAGCTACAGAACATTCTAGAGTGGCTCCACAATTACAGTATTAGAGTCTCTCCACACACCAGTCATGCCCACACAGCGATGGTTTACTCATGTACATTAACAGCTTCTGTCTGCTTTAAATACTTACATCATTCTCTAAAAAATTAAACATGCTTCTTTCGGCCAGCTCCTTTGACTCTTCAAACTTTTCTATCGCTTGTCTGATTTCTTCCTCAGGTATCTTACCTACTCGCCTCTTTTTATAATCATAATCCAGGCGGCGGCCTTCCAGTTTCCTCAGGTGGTGCTGGAAAGAGAAAGAAAATCCCTGTGGACACTCACACCATGGCGGGCGGCCACGTGCACGCGTCATATTCCTTATCTCTACAGAAATACTCATTACTTCTCAGCCGAAACTCTACCTTTTGTTGTTTGAGAATTTCACACGTGTACATGTTCCTCAAAGCCACACCCCCTTCTCTCCCCTTTAACGTCGTCCCCACTACCCCCCCCCAACTACTTTCCCTCCCAAACTTCATGTGCTCTTTTTCCAAGACCATGAAGACCATTCAGTGCTGGGCCCTTGTGCGGGTGTGTGTGGGGGAGCATGGAGCCATCTGCTGGAGCATCCCTGAAGAAATCAGACTCTTCCTCCCTTGGAAGCCATTGATTGACAGCCCTCAGCTAGGGGTGGGACTTACTATGCCTCTGTCCTGTCCCTTCCTCTAGGTAAGAAACCATCACACCCTTCTGCTTGTTCTGTCCACCGTGGCTCCTGCTGAAGGTTTCCCCATGCCACCAAGCACTCAGGAAACATTTACATAACAGACACGTGATGGGTGGACAGATAGGTGGGTGAGAGAAAGAGAATTTTGTGGAACCTAAGGAAGGACGCAGTACCCTCACTCGGCTAACCATTTCCAATGGCCTCCACAGGGCCTCCTCACCCAGTTCATACACAGACAGCTTCCAACCACACTAACTCTACAAAAAGTAAAGGCATCTCCATTCATTCCTTGCTAAGAGGCTGACTATAAAAACATATGTGCCTGGTGTCCACTGGGATGGCCATGAAGCCTCCTAAAGTTCCCAAACAATTATAGAATTTGACGCATAAAACAATGTCAGCGAATGCCGAGGGGTGATAGTCCCAGGCCGCCTCAGAAATGGAGACAGAAAATTTCTTCTGCCGGGCGCCCATCAACAACAGCTAAGAGTAAGCGTGCTTTTTGTAAGACAACGGTTAAGTGTAAGTGTGCTTCGTACCGCTTCTCACAACTCAGCTGTATCTCTGCTGACCCAGCCACACAGAAGAGCGGCAGCAGCCAGTGGACCTCTCCATATGACATTTAGTACAGTTCTGTGGAGGCGGGATCTCTGGGCAAGAGTCTGTGTTTAGGAAAGATGTTTGCTAGTTTCACAACCTGGATGCCATTTCTCATGGTGCCAATGCAGAGCAAAACATAGCTCCTCTCCGCAAGGTACTGACTGCCCAGTGAGGGAAAGAGATGGACAACCTCGCTCATGGCCCAGAGGCCCAGAAGGAGTACCTTAGAGCCTTAAGAGGGCACAGAGAGCTTCCCAGGGGAGATGGCATCAAAGCTGAGATCAGAGAAGCTTGGGTGAGAAAAAGAGAGCAATAGTAAGAGCAAAATGAACTGTCACCTGGGGACAGGCGGTGACTCCGGGAAGATGGGCAGAGGTCAGAGAGGGGAGGGGGAGCAATAAGGCAACAGAGGCCTGGGAGCAGATGAAGGGGAAGGGGCTGGATCTTCACACAAGGCCAGGGTCAGCTACTGAGAGCTTGGATCTTAGGAAGATCCCTGTAGCTAAGAGCTAGAGACGGGCCAGAGGCTAGCATGCTATAGTGACATGTTTAAGCGCCACCAGGCAGAAGCCAACAGAAACAGGAAGAAGGAAGGCACAGCAAGGCAGGATGATAGGTCTTGACGGGGTGAGATGGATATACCTGGGGCCCAGTGGGGACTGGGTTGTCACAGAAATGGGGACATGCTTCTCTTGGGATGGAAGGGGTAACACAGGTGAGCAGACACAGGGTGTTGAAATAAGGAGGGGGCACAAAAACAGTTTTTATGTCTCATTCAGTCTTCCTGGATCCTTGCCTCATGTTTTTTTGCTCTTAGAATAACTCTTAAGTGCAGAAAAAGGCATCTGAGGCTAAACTCCGGCCTCCTCACCATCCATGTTCCCCTTGTTTTTGCCCTGTGCCCTGGACTCCTGGCCATCAGAGCCCTGGACCTTCAGCAAGATGTGCTGCCTATTTACCCAGCCCAGTCTGCCTGGATGGCTCCTTGGAGGCCTTCCCTCCCTAGCTATGCTGAGGAAATGCCCCTCCTCAGGGTCTCCCTGCTCCTGCCTCTCCGCCATTATCAACTGCTGGCTGACCTGCCACTGCACGTTTATGTGCTCCCAAAGGGCACACGTTCCATCTGTTTGTCAGGGCACTCGCTAACTAGTCCAAGCTGAAGGGAGGCGTGTCTATCAAGCCGGAAGGCAGGCAGTTATTCTCCACAATGCCACAAGAGGGCTCGTGGACCTTCAGAGCAGAATTCCGGCTGCCGGGATTGCTTGAAGTCATTGCATACAAAAGCAGCCAGCCTGAACATGACCTGGAAGTTCCCAGGGACACTCTGGACAACCATTTCTTGCAGGTTTCCAGATGAAACTTTCAGTTCCTAGATAATGATTTCCTTGAGAAAGAATGGAAAGTTATGACCATGAGTGCAATGGAGCCAAGCGTACAACGGATAGGGTGTGATATCAGCAACGAAAACCACACCCCAGAGAATGGAGTCATTGTGCTCTATGAGAAGAGGCTTCAGGAATGTGATGCTCCGTCTGGCGTGTGGATGGCTGCAAAGAGAGGAAGCCCTGAATGTGACAGCTGGTTTGCACCTCCCCTCCAGAGACGATGGATCCCAGGACTCTCCCAGGGAGCCATCTAACAAATACAGTAGCCAGGTCCAGTTCTCAGCCCTCCGGTGAGACTGTACGCTGGCTAAACCCCCATGCAAAAGCCTTGTCATGGGTTTAAGTCACAGTGTCGCCAGGCAAAGACAGAGGGGAAGACTTACCCCAATCTCTTTTAAATCTTTGTCTTGCAGTAACTGCAGGGGGTCAATAAACGTTTGTTTCACATTAATATCCAGAGAATCTTTCACCTCAGCCATGAGTTTCATGGATTCACCAACTTCTATCAATGCGTTGCCTTGAACAAATGAACACAGAGCTTCCTTTCAGAATAATACTCTAGGTTAATGGTGATGCTAATTCTTTCTCCAAGACCTGAGGATTGTGGTACAACTAGGCTTCGCTCTAAGGCCTCTGCTTCCTGACAGAATTCCTCAGAGAGAATAGGAAAAAGGAGAAAGTTTGCCTGTTCCCCTCTCTTCTGTGCTCTCGCCTCCCCTTCAAAGAGAGCTGATAGACCAAAGCACTTCCCACTTTGGCCACTAGATGGAGATAAAGGTCTTTTGTGGAAAATCTGGAACCTGGCACCAATAGGTTCCTTAGAATTCAGGGATAAAATCTCTTTATAAACAGTGAAGGAATTCATTCATAGGGATACATGTTTAACCAATACAGATTACAATGGAAATAAGGCCTCAATCGAGCAGTAGTAGACTATCGCTCCCTGCAGACAGTTCTAACGTTCTGGAAACCTCCCTAAGCTCTCAGGTATCAGGGATGCCCTGAGAACCGGAGGGACCAGCATGCTCTGGGAAGGAATATTTCCTGGATGTGGACAGCATCTTTAGTGGGTTCTCTCTGCCGGAAGGGCTATGCTCAAGCCTGACCTTTGAGTCAATCAAGAACATGGACAATTCACTCATGCATGAAACAGGGAGAGCAGGGGCTGCTCACCTCATTTTTTTCTTTAAAAAGTAAACTCATAGCTGGGGCCTTGCCAGTTAGAATCAGAAACCATCTCTGGAGATTAAGGTTGGCCAGGATGCCAGTCGAACCCATTGAGTGCTTAGGAGGAGGGGTTTTCTGAACTGACCTGTCTAGAATTTGATTCTGGGTCATTCCTCTACAGAGGAAGGAAGTCTCTTCCTCACTTAGATACTCTTTCCTGTCCAGCTGTGTGACCCTGACATTCATTGTCACCAGAGCCCAGGTATCGACTATGACAGAAGCGTTTGAAATACGCCTCTTTGGGGGACTGTGGAGATGTCCGTCGGTAAAGTACTTGCTGCGCACACTTGAGGACTCAGGTTTGATCCCTAGAATCCATGTAATAAGAAGAGCCAGGCCGACAAGGTGCACTTTGTAACGCCAGTGCTGGGGAAGTGGAGACAGCAGGACCCCTAGCGCTGGCTGGCTAGCCACCGTAGCAGTCCACAAGCTCTAAGTTCAGTGAGAGATCATGCCCCAAAATATACAATGGAAAGAGACTGGTGAAGACCTCCAGCCTCCACACGAGAACGGGCACACCTGCGCATGCGCACACGCACGATCTCCTGAGCACTGGCCATCTCCGGCTCACAATTTGCGCTCCCCCTCCACACCAAGAGCAGCACTGTTCACTATCACGGCATGCCCTCGTTCCTGCACTTTAGAAGGGTCTGGCATGGGGCCCCAAGGAAAAGGCCCAAAGCAAAGAGCCTCCGTAGACCAGACTTTCCCTGGGGACAGCAACCGTCCATCAGTTCCTGATGAAATCAGCCCTCTCTCTTCACGGGAGTTCCAGTGGCTAGCTCATTGGGTTGTCACAGGGCCTGTCATCGTGGCCAGGGGCACAGTGACAGTGTCCTTCTAGCCCAGGATCTCACCTTCACGGTGAGAAAAATAGGGCACCTTGTTTCCAAAGAACCTTGGAATAAAATAAAAGCCACATTTACACGGCTCTAAGGACACAGCTCAGTAACTCTGCCTTTGGTGCTTCCTCAGACAAGGCTGGCCTCGAACTAACAATCCGCCTGCCTCTTTCTCTCAAGTTCTGGGATTCTAGGTATATATCACCATACCAGGGGTGACAGTGTATGCTTGTAACCCCAGCACTAGGGAGGTGGAAATAAAAGGGTCCTGGGACTCCCTGGCCAGTGAACCTAGGCTAACAGTTGGCAAGTCTAATTCCAGTGAGATCTTATCTCAAAACACGGTGGCAGCTCCTGAGGAATGACGCCGGAAGTTTATCTCTGATCTACGGTACACACACATATGCTTGTGCACGCATGCGTGTACACACACGCCCACATACACACACAAAGATTCTCCCCTATCTACAGGGTTTTAAGAGCTTGGGAATGAGAAGGCAAGCAAAGAAGTGTGTATCAAAAGAAAGTACAGAGTTCGAGGTTACCCTGGTGGGGATTGCAGGCCAGCCAGGGATGCAAGATGAGATCTCGTCCCCAAACGAAACAAAACAAAACCAGTCTCTCCAGATGGATGGATGGAGAAAATGTGGTGTGCACACACAATGGAATTCTATCAATGGAAAGGAAAATGAAATGATTAAATTTGTGGGAAAAATGGTGGTACTGGAAAATATTATATCCATGGAAATTAGATTCAAAAAGACAAATATGCGGATCCTAGGTTTTTGCTTTATTATAGATGTGTGTGAGTTGTGTGTGTAGAGAGAGACAGAAGGGGATGGGTTGGGGTCATAAAACTGTAAAGGGACCATAGAGGAGACAAAGAGATCTTGAGTGGGAAGGGTGAAGACAGTAACAAAATGCATGCCAGAAAGCACACTCCAGGGGAGGATGGAGAAGGACCAGAGGAGAGGGGAGGGGTGAGGGAACACTGCAGGAGGGAGAATCAAAAAGGCTTATCCATATCATGCTGGCGGAGGAGGGCCATTAAAGTAAACAGAGAGAGGGGATCTAAGAGATACGTGTGTGTGTGTGTGTGTGTGTGTGTACTGTGTTTTAATCTTTAAAATACATGAGGATGAACAAGAGATGCAAAGGATATCTAACAGTTTACCTAAGCCTACGCATGGAGATGGGATTACAGATACTAGCATTTTCCTTACCTATGCTTTCTAATCCCCACCCCCTGTAATGAATACACTATTCTGGTAGTATCTAAAAAACTATTACATTGCAAAGATACAGGTTTTGTGGACAACCAACAGCCCACCCAGGTGTTCCCACTGTGCCAGCTGAGCTGGGGCACCCACCCAAAGCCCACCCAGGTGTTCCCATTGTGCCAGCTGAGCCAAGGGTACCCACCAACAGCCCACCCAGGTGTTCCCACTGTGCCAGCTGAGCTGGGGTACCCACCCAAAGCCCACCAGGTGTTCCTGCTATGCCAGCTGAGCCAGGGGCACCCACCCAAAGCCCACCCAGGTGTTCCCATTGTGCCAGCTGAGCCAGGGGCACCCACCCAAAGCCCACCCAGGTGTTCCTGCTATGCCAGCTGAGCCAGGGGCACCCACCCAAAGCCCACCCAGGTGTTCCCACTGTGCCAGCTGAGCCAAGGGTACCCACCAACAGCCCACCCAGGTGTTCCTGCTATGCCAGCTGAGCTGGGGTGCCCACCAACAGCCCACCCAGGTGTTCCTGCTATGCCAGCTGAGCTGGGGTACCCACCGAAAGCAGATTCTTCTCCGAGCTCCTTGCCATACTTCAACATACAATCCCCCAGCAAGCCTTCCGTCTGTGGGTAGCCGGTGGCCTTCACCTGCCCTCGGAGCTTCGACATAGTGTTCAGCATTCCCAGTTTAGCTCTGTATGCTTAAAAACATTGTTATTTGTCATGCCTTAAAGTCACAAGGTACAAGGACAATCACACAGCTTTCCACAAACACAGCTACCCAAACTGAGGTCCTCGCAGACAACACACCAGCGACCCCAGGCATGCACCAATCCACCTTCATTCCCTGACATGGTTTTCCAAAGCCTTTGCAGGGGGTGGGTACGGGGTGCGGAGCACACAGCACAGCCACAGCAGCCATGGACATTACAGACCCTGTTGTCTCCAAACCACAGGAAGCTGTGTTTAACAAGCACCTGCCGTGTAAGGTAGCCTCCAATGTGTGACATATTCAACACCTTGGAGCTGAACACTGACACCTGTGTAGCCATTGTCCCCACTGGGGACAATGCCAGTCAAGACTGGACGTGCTGTGGTGGCAGCTGTCAAGCTGCCAGTTGGTGATCAAATCCTCATTCTGCTCCCAAGAAATGACTCAAATGGAGGATTCATAAGGTCAGAAAGGGGGACTGGGGCATGTAGGTGGGTGGCAGATGACACCACAGTGAAGTCACCTGCATTGCTTCCCCCTCTCCCAGGTGTGACTCAGCAACTTTCCCCGGGGAGGCAGTGGGCAGTTGTGGCTTCTCGCCTTCTTTTCGTCTCTAACTTAAGGCACTGAATATTTCTTATGTTTAGCATGACGTTTTGAACAAGAACAGCCCCCATGGGCTCAGACGGTTGATTATTTCCCTAGTTGGTGGAACTAGTTGGTAAGGATTAGGAGGTATGGCCTTATTGGAAGAAGTGTGTCACTGGGGTGGGCTTGGAGGTCTCCAAAGCCATTTCCAGTGTGGGTTCTGCCTCCTGCTTGCAACTGTTGAGATGTGTGCTCTCATCCGTTCCTGCCACCAGGACCTTGCTCCACCGGCCTCAAACTGGAACCCTCTGAAACTGGAAGACCAATTGAAGACTTTCTTTTCTCAGTTGCCTTTCTCATGGTGGTTCCCACAGCAATAGGAAAGTAATTAATACATCGGGGCCACAGGCTGTGTTGGCATGGGCATGTAAGAGACCCCCCTCCAAAAACATCTGCCCTTCCTGCAGCTACTGAGTGGCAGAATACAGCATGACTCTGATCAACTCCTGGGTGATGCCAGAAAAGAAAGATACTGCAGGAAACTTCAGGGTACCCCTAAAAAGCCCGAGAATGTCTATCAAGTAAAGTACAGCAGGAATTCCTACTGTGTAACCAATGGACTGTGGTGGGCTGGTTGACAAAATGGCAAACATCTTTGGGAATAGGAGACTACAAACTGAACACCAAGCTA